>JALPQD010000446.1:894005-1166505 GCA_023101885.1 Typhlomys cinereus | reverse complement strand
TTCTACATATACACAGACACACACACACACAGATACACACACACACACGCATGCACACATACACATGCACATGTGCACAGTTGAATAAATAATAATTATAAAAAAATTAATAAAGCTACCATGCCAGTATCTTCATTATGTCGTTTGCTCCACCCACAAGGGTTTGGTTAGTACCAGAGAGGTGCCAGGTCCCGATGGAGTCACTGGATTCCCAAAGATACATCGAGTATCCCCTTCCCCAGTGGAAGACACAGAGGATAGGTTGTCATGGTAACAAGCTGTCTCATCTGCAGCCTGGGAAGGGGCAAAATTCAGGGGTTTGGGAGAAAGGAGTCGTTCTGCCTCTGCCTTGACAGTCATGGTGGACTGGAACCTCAGATGAGGAGGTGCTGTCTGGCTGTGGGCAGCGATATTTGTGCTGAGTTTTTGTGGAGGTTCTTTTATTTATTTATTTTTTTTGTAGAAAGATAAGATCTTGTGTAGAAAAACGGTCAAGTGTATTTTCATATGATTTGTATTTATAGTGAACAAAAGCACTTTTTTCCTTAAAAAAATCTATGGTTCCTTGATAGCTGCTATTTATATTTTTGCTTGAGTTTTACATTTTGAAATTCTGTACTCTAAAATATCAGTGGAAAATTAAGAATCAGTGGCCAGTTTTTACTGGATGCACATTTTGGAATCTATCAGGTTTGTACTTGAGATTAGTTCCTGTCATGGTTACTTATATACATAAACCTAACTTATTTTCTTTGGTGCATTCTAGATATTTTTTTCATTTCCATGCACATGTGTATATAGTATGCCTACATGTGTGTGCTACATACGTGTGGGTGCATGTGTGGAGGTCTGAAGTTGATGTTCAGAATCTTCCTCCATCACTTTTCCACCTTTGTCTCTGAGGCAGGGTCTCTCAATCAAACCCAGAGCCCACTGATCCAGCTACTCTTGCTAATGGGTTTGTTTTAATGATTCCCCTGTCTTCATCTTCCAAGTACTGGAATTTCAGGTGAGGCCCTATGCCCACCTAAGTGTTTATGTGGCTTCTGGGGTCCTCTTGCTTGTGTGACAAACACTTTAATTACTGAGCTATCATTCTCACTCCAGACATTTTAAATGCAATACTTAGGTCGATTTACTTTTCCTACTTGGGAGGCAGTTGGTTCCTTGGTAATGATCATAGTCATGATGGAGCTGGGCATGCAAATGTGAAGTTACTTGTGGTCCTGGATCCAGGAGGTGAGACAGGACTTTGAAAGGACAAATTGGATGCAGGACAGCTGGCAAGAGAGGAATGAAGATAATTCGTTTTCCCTTTGGGATTTGATCACTGTTAATTCTTCACGAACTTGGCTTCTGCCAAACATATATCGTACTTTTCTCTGATAGGAAATTCATATTGTTAAACTCTATGTGAACTCAAGGTATAAATGTAGAGTGCTTACTAGCAAAAATGACTTTCAAATGTCAGATAAAATTAAATAACATGGCTTAATAAAATAAGCTTGTTTCTGAAAATCTGTTTTTCATATTTGTGAAAGAGTTATTCAAACCAAGATATTGCCAGTGCAGGGAAAAGAGACATTCTATTATCAATTATCAAGGGGACCATTGATTTCACAAAGCCAATTAAAGCATTTCTGGAGGAACAAGTAAATATTGGTTTTAGAAGTTTTTCTTTTTTAAAGCAATTTGGTTAAGTAGAATGAAGAGTACTAAATAAACATCAGATGTCCTGTTTGTTACCAGTGGACAGCTGACAGTGGAGCATGCTGGGAGGTGTTAGCTCACAAAGGGCTACTATTAATAACTTCACATAGACAGTTGTCATTATGATATGCTCAAAAACTAGAGAGACAGATATTTTATGGTCACCCAGAGAGAGTTTTGACCCAAGCAACTATCCCCATTGTTTGGCTAGATATTTTGTGGGAAGAAAGAAGGTCTGCAGTAGTGAGTCTCCACAGACGTCTTTGGCAGCCCCTGTTTGTTGTGGTCTCTGTTGACATAAGACGGGCATGTCCATTTTCCATGACTTCTTGCCCAATCCTAAAGGCAGCAGGGAGAAGGCGAGGAACTGTCTCCGATGATCTCTGGAGGGGTCATGTCTCCAGCTCAGAGACTGAGAACAGAAGAGAGATAGGGGGTGGGACAGGCAGGATATTTCTGGAACCTGCTTTGCTTCTACTTGGGAGATATGGGAGGGAAAGTGTTAGCTGATTTTCTGTTATCTGTAACAAAATACCAGAGGCAGTTAAAGTGAAAAAAAACAAAAGGTTTCTTTTGGCTCACAATTTTAGGGGTTTCACCGCAGGTCAGTTGGTCCTACTGCTTTTGAACGTGTGCTTAGTGGGGTCTGGGGTGTGCAAACCTTCTGAACTCGGGGCAGGTGAGAACAAAGACAGATGAAGGTCCCGGTGTTACCATCAAAGCTACTCTCCCCATGACCTCCATGAGACTCCCGTAAAGGTTCCTCACAGTAGGACCAAGCTGAAGACAGGCCTTTAACACATGGATATTTGGGAAACATTCTGTATCCAAACTAAAGCAAGAAGCCTTCTGTATTGTTTGGTAACGGGGGTGGGTGGGCGTCGTCTCTTGGAATCCTGTTCTTGGTCAATGCTACTTCATAGGAAATGGTTTCCCCAGAGGACTGACCTCACGTGACTCACACCGCGAAGGAGCAACCTGTGGCAATCTGCAAGGAGACGCTCATACACCCTCTGCAGCGTCTTTATTTAGAACTGACTCCCTCTCAGAACAAGACAGAATTAGATTGCTGCCGTGGGTGAAGGCCAAGGTCTGGCTTCTCGGAGGCTGTGATATCAATCTCAGGACAAGCACCAACAGACACCTTTCTCTGATTCTGTCCTCTGGACTGACCTCATCCCTCTCCTCCCTCCCAGGAGTCGCAAATGCCACGATCTTGCTTGCCAAACGCACACAACTGACCTGCTTTTGCTTAGTTTAATTTTCAAATTGCCCACTTTTCTCTGTCTCTTTTAGAGAGATGCTGAGAAGATTGTAGCGCCCTGGAATTTGATTGTGAGCCAGCATTGGTTGGGATGGAAGAGCAAACGCAGACGAAACCTGAGCACTTCTCCGTTATTTCCCTTGATTATCCACTGGTTACTCATAGATCCTTTCTTGCACTGATGATACGATCAAAGAAAACAGGAATCTGATCTATGAACTTAGGAATCTTAGGAATTATCCTTCCCTCCTCTGAATTTTAACTAATATTTACTTCAGAGTGGTTTTTTTAAATTTTTTTATTATTTATTATTCAATTGTGTGTGTATGCACATGTGTGTATGTATGTGTGTGTGTATGTGTATGTAGAACCACGGACGAATTCGGGACACCTCCATGGACACCTCCACCTCCTCCTTGTTTACTCTGCCCCAGGATTCACAGACTCCGCCCTACCAGGACCAGAGACGCAGGCCGCCCCCGCTTCCGCCCGGCATCTATACATGGGGTCTAGGATCTGAACTCAGGACCTTCTGCCTGCAAGGCAGAGGCTTAACGCCTGAGCCACCTCTCCAGCCCAGAGTGGTTTTTTTTTTTTTGTATTGAAAAATGGAAACTACTGTGTTGGAGAGATGGCTTAGTGGGAAAAGTGCTTACTCAGAGTGTGAAAACCTGGACTTGGGTTCCTAGTATTCATACAAAGCTGGTGATGAGAGATAGAGGCAGGGTACTCTCTAGAAAGGAGCGGGCTAGTTATTTTGGTGTGTGCAGCAACAAGGAAGAGACCCTGTCTCAAACCACGTGGGCGAGAAGGTCCAGCACCTGAGGTTACTCTCTGACCTCCATACATGGGCATGTCATTTGCACGTCCACACTTACAGACTAACACACATGCACCGTTCAGATGCATCATATACACAAAGTTAGAAAATTAAAAATAAAATGGAAATGACTATCTTTTCTTTGTAAGCTTCATCTGTTCAACTGATATGCAAATTCCACCTCATGATTTGAATTGGCACTGCTATTTTGATAAATAATATTGTATCAATATACATTATATACTCTATGTTGTAACCTTTTAACAAAAAATGTTCAAACCAAAAGCTGTGGTCATGGAGAATGGTCCTTTCATGTTGACCCTCCTCAGTCCCAAGGGTCATTAGGATGGCAAATGGTCCAGGCTGGCTTTTCCTTGTGTCTTGCTCCTGTAGGTCTGACAGAGAGGCGGGAAATGGAGTCTCTGTCCCTCTAGCAGTGGCTTTGTAGCAGAGCTCATAGGACAACCAATTCCTGATTTCCATCCTGGGGTTTTCATTAGTGGACAACTGCTCTAGGCTTCTGTGAATCCTTTTTTATGTCGACTTAACCGTGGTAAGGGGGGGGGGGCTGCTAAAATGTTGATTGGGAGACAGACCAGTTGGGGAGCTTCCTGGTATCTCACTTCTTTTCATCTCTTTATCTGTTTTCTCTCTGTCTTATCTACTTACTCAGAGATGCTTTCTCTTTCCTGGGCCTAGCACATGTTAGCCATGTTCTCACTGTGTAACAGATTCCTGAGAAAAACAGCTCAGAAGGAGTAAGATGCATTTCCATTCACGGTTTCAGAGGTTTTAGTCTGTGCTAGATAGATACATAGGTGTCGACTTGACAACTGAAGACTCAGCTCTGGACACATTAGTGAATAGTGAGCAGTCGAGGCTCAGCAAGCTGGCAGGAGACTGATGGATGTGGAAGACTCAACCCATGGTGGGTCAGGCCGTTCTCCGGGCAGGCAGTAAGATGGAGCTGGTTCAGTAGGTTGGCATACTGGGACAGACTTGCTGCCTGGCAAGTGGGTTTGCACCTCTCTCAGCAATCCCTCTAGATAGGATGTGTCTGGTTCCCTTGACACCTGGTGTTGGTATGAGCTCTCCTGCCAGCTGGACTAAACTGTAGCAGAGAATCCTAAGAAAGAACTGAACCCCCTTGTTCTTTTAAGCCCTTGGATCATGAATTTATCAGCAACATGTGGGCAAACTGCAACATAGCCCATAGTTGACAGATCGTTTCTGTGGCCTGAGGTGAGGCTGCACCTCATGGTGGAGAACATGGGGCAGAGCAAAGGAGCTCACCTTACCGTGGTCAGGAAGCAGGGAGAGCCGGAGGTAGGAGCCTTGGACAAGACAACCTCTGGGGAAAACTCCCACAGTGTTCTTCCCCCAACTGCAGCCCACTTGACTGACTTTTCATCACTTCCCTCAATGCCGTTAGATTTTTTGAACCCATAGATAGATGAATCCAGTAGTGTGGTCCAGTCTAATGTTTAAACTCAGCAGCTGGGACCAAGTCTTCAGTGCATTTTATATTTAAACTAGAGCAAGTTCATCCTTTGTTTTTGTTTCTCATCTTCTCCTTTGTTGTGTAAAATTTACGTCCTGAGTGTGTATGTGTGTGTGTGTGTGAGTGTATGTGTGTGTGAGTGTGTGTGTGTGAGTGTGTGCGTGTGTGTTCGTAGTGAGCAGCCACGTCCTAAATACACACATGAAAACATGAATAATTTATTGTTATTCATATTGACTTACTAACTGAATATTATTAACATGCTACATATCATAACTTGACATATTTTATAGGAATATCACATGGATATTTACAGATAAGCAAACCCTTGGGCACAGATTATCTTCAGGGATTGAGGGAAATGACTGGAAATCCCAGAGAAAAGGGAAAAACAGAATCTGATAGGATTTTGCATCCCCAGAACAAACTAGCCACATTGCTTTCCTAAGGTTTTACAAGGTGGGTGCTCTGATTGGGTGAGTGTGTCTCTCAAGGGATCATATGCTGGGAATTCAGCCCCTAGAATGATGATATAAGAAGCGGGATATTTAAGAGGCTGACTTTTGTGGGAACTGATGGGTCCGAGGGGAGGAGCCTGTTTTTGAAAGGGATGAATTGCTACATCTCAAGACAGGGCTGTTGTGAGAAGACCAAGCCTCAGTCCTGTCTGTCTGACTTTGTGATTGTTCTCGTGCAAGTTCCCGCCATGTGGTACCATCTGCCTTGACACCTTCACCGGGGGCTGAGCTGATAATTTACTATGACCTGAGCCTCCATGGCCGTGGGCCGAATGACCTTTCCTGATAATTTAACTCGGGCCCTGCATTACAGTAACAGAGATGTGCAATGGGCAGCTGAGACTCAAAGAAGCTTTGTGTTTGTAAGGATGGAGCCTGTGTATTCTGAGTGAAGCTTTAGCTAGAGTCCTACTCAAAGTCATTTTTAAAAAGACCGTTCTTGGCCCGGAGTTCAGCAAAGGGTGAAAGGAAGCAAGCTCTGTCCATAGCACAGCGTGTTGTTTCCTTGTGGTTCTTTCTCTAGTGAAACAAACAACAGTGGAAAAGATGTGCCATTGTGCTGTCCCCACCTTTCCTTCAAGAACATGTCGTCGCTTGTGTGATTTGGTGGTTTAGGGTTCTGGACCTCCTGTTATGTCATATATCATCAATTAAGCAACATGACAAGAACCAGCCGAGTCCTCTTTCTGTCCATCCGGAGGGTCATGCTTGTGGGACAAAGAGGCGTAACACATCACCTGGAAGATTTTACAAAACATTCAATGTCTTCGTTTAGGCCAGAGAGAGCTGGAGAGAGGAGGCTCACGCATACGTGCCGTGGCACATGCGTGGAAGGTGGAGGTCAGAGGGCCACGTTCAGAAGACCCTGCTGTCCTCCTACCACGTGGGCTTCGCGGGCTTGAACTCAGGTCACCAGTTTTCATCGGGCACCTACCAGCCGAGCTGTCTTGCAGCCCCTTCCTGTAGACTTGTTTGCAATCAAGCACATATTTTCAGGGATTCTGGCAGATGGTGAATATTTCAGTACTGCCCCAGCTCTCCCTGAGCACAGGACAACGACTACTCCCTTGCGCAAAGGTCGCCCATCAAACACAACAGGCGCCCAGGACTGCAGGGCACTCCTCGTGCACTCCTGCCTGTGAACCTTCTCACCTCAGGATCTGACATTGGTATTTTGATGTCGGTCCAAGAATGGCTTACGTGGTCACGCATCACTTGAGACTGGCTCAGGGAGGAGATTCCCTGCCAGCTCTACACATCTGGCCCCCTCGCATGCTGCCATTCATGCCACCTACATGGGGTCTCTAATGGGAGAAGGCCGGCTGCTCGAGAGCTAGGCCAGTTGGTGGCTGTACCTGACTTCTCTGATTTCCACCCACTCTGATATAAATGCTACCTACCTCTCAACCAGTCAGACAGAGGGAGAAGGCCAAAATTATGTGTTAGTTTTTTTAAAATTTATTTTTCTACTTTTACAAGCATATTGAGTATTCATCCCAGCTTCCCTCCCTCCCTCCTTCCTTTCATCCCTCCCTTCCCTTCACCATTCTCTCCCACTCCCTCCCACCCTTCCGCCTGCATGCTTCTATGGATCCCAGAGTTCACTATCTATTTCTGTGGGGGCTCAGGCCTCTGTGGTGTGTCAAGGCACCTCTCTTCAGGCCACCCCACTGATATGTGCATTTCCCTTCACTCATCCAGCTTTACACCCAAAGGTTTCCTCTGTCTGTGCCCATTCTGTGGGTATAGTAACATCTACCTACAGAGCACCTTGATGTACTGTCTTCCTGCCTATAGGTGTATTGGCTGTCTTCCCTTCTAACCCCCTTCCCCTTTTATGGGTTCTTGTTCTAGTTTGCAGTAACAGGGATGGGTACCATTCTGACAAGAGGGTCTTGAATCCAATCAGAAAGCTGTTGGTTGTGTCCTTGATACTCATGCCACTACTACACTGGTGGTCACCTGTTGCCATGGTGATTCGTATTTCAACTTAAAGATCTCGTGCTGTTGATGGGGCTTGTGATTAGTTATCTCCCCCAGTGGCTTCTACAGTGTTCCTATCCAGCTGTCCAGCAAGGGGAAAGTCTTCAGACCAGTTCCAGGTGATATATTTGCTCATGTGCTGTGATCCATTTGTGGTGCATCTTCAGTAGTACCCAGGGACAAAATTATCCTGGAAGTAACAGGACTGTGGCACTTCCTGATAAAATGTTGGTTCAGAGAAGTCTTAAAGACCTCCAAACGGAGGCTTTTGCCATTGCTCTTGGTTGCTCTCCAAAAAACGGGTAGTTTTTTTTAAACCTGTTTTTTCTTCTGTCTCAGTAGATGCTTGAGTGGTTTCTCCATTCGTTCGATGCCTTTGACTTTCTTTCTACAGTTCCTCCTGGACTGACTTCTTACTGCCTAGGATGGAAGCTAGAACTGAGGCTCTGCTCAATCTCTGTGCTCCTCCATCTTGAAAGGATGCTTCTTGCCAGCAATCTAGGGAGAAGTTCAGCCAGAAGTGCTGCCCTTGGCAGATGCTTGCCCGCCGCAGTTCCTGACTCTATCCAGCCCTGAGTTAGCCACGCACCCTACTCGCCACACGCTCTACTCACTGCGGGTCGCAGTCTTCCCTGAGTAGCTCTCCCAGCTCTCCGTGTTCCTTCCCTGCCCCATGAAGACTCCTCCCTTTCTATGAACCCTCTTGACCCAGGTCACATCCTCCCACCCTACTGCCCCAGTGAGCTTTCAAAAGTCAACCCTCCCTTGCCTCCTCCACTTAGAAACACTTAGTGCCTTCAGCACAACAGACAAGGCTTGCTTAGAAGGTCCTGGCTGCCGGGTCTGGCCTTGACTGATCTCTCCTCCATCTCTGCCTCCTAAACATCTTTATCTGCACCCTGCGCCTCGGAATTCCGTGAGCACGGGTTGCTGTTTTCTTCGTGGCCCCAGATGGTAGTTGCCTTCTGTCTCCTTGACGACCAGGCAGCCCTTCCTGCCTCGGCCTGACCCCCTGCAGAGGATTGCTTTCCCACAATGTACTTCTGCAGCCTCCTGTATTTTTGCTGGACAATATTCTGTAATTATTCATAATCATTTTGTTCCTGTTCCATTTCTCCTCAGTCTAAAGATTCTGAGGGCGGGGGGTGGGCCAGCAGGTTTATTCTGTTCCCTCATCTGCCCTCTACACTACTTGGAAGACACAGAAGCCTTATGAGATGTTTGGGGCCCAGGTGAGTTTCCCGAACTAGTTAATCGTTTGCCCAAAAGTTCAGAGCCCTTGGAAGATGCTAAGAAAATCCCCTCTTGAAGCACAGCTGCTGTGCGCCCAAGTTTCCCTGCTCCACGCTGTGCCTATAAATACACATTTTGGGTGGACTAAGGCATTTTTTAGATTCAGTACAAGGCTGTCTGATGTTTGTGCTCCAATGACTTCCTTATGTCTCCTGCATTTCCTTTGAGCCAAGTCTGAGCCTACAGGAATGATTTCTCGTCTGTTTCTTATACTAGATAACACCATATTAGTCTTGAACGAATGTGATGAATTTCTAGCCAAATTCATCATCTCAGTAGAGGTTGAGGCTCAGAATTTCAATCAAGTAGAGAGAGAGAGAGAGAAAGAGAGAGAGAGAGAGAGAAATTGTCCTGAATTCATTCATGAATGGTGTGCTTCCAACATTTAGCCTACGGAGGCTCAAAAAAAATAATGACCCTATTATCTCTTTCTGCATAGGAATATATCCAAGTCAGTTCTGTCTTCTTTAGACAATAGAGACAGGAAATTCAGTAAGCAGAAAGGCATTTTTTATCAGGTGTATCAGGAGGGAGGAATGTTCTTGTTAATAACACCACCAATCACTTTGGTGATTTTTAAGCCAAGAAATAGCAACTGGCTCAGGACTCCTTGCTGCCCTTAAAATTTAAACTATTGCTCAGCGTCTCGAGCCTCGCAGATCTGCACGTGTGTCTCTTGTTTTTACCACTGGCAACCATTGCTTGTCTTTCCTCTGTAGCTCTCTCTCCTCCTTAAAGTACATTCATATTCAGCATCTAGAATGTTCCTTCAGAACCACAGCCAGATGGTTCCTTCCAGTGCTTAATGCTTCCTAATCTACCTATTGATTTAAGAAGAAAATCAGAGTTATGTCTGCCCTTTCTTGGGGGGAAATCGAGAGATGCCCTTCAAGGGGTATCAGCTCCTAATACCACAATTCGGTGGGCCTCACCTTGCTTCCTGTCACGACCTTATGCTAGGCACTATGTCTCTGCTCAGTTCTTTGTTTCTCTGTTTCGTCCATCACAGTTAACTCAGTGAGCATGCTCTCTGCAGGTACAGCGCGTCACCGTCTGAATAGGACACGCCCCTTAGTCTATCCCTGGAGTCCCCAGTTGACGGCACCATTCGAGAGATGGTGGAATCTTTAGCAACTGGTGCTTAGTTGGAAAAGCCAGGTTACTCGGGACCTAACTTCGATGGTTTTATCTGGTCCCTGACTGGGGACCCCTTGCTCTCTGCCCCCTCTGAGGCCCCCATAGGATGAAGGAATCGCTCTGCCATGTGCTCTTGCAGCTGTAATGTTTTGGGCTAATCAACTGTGGAGTGAACTTTTTGCAACTGTAATCCAATCGGTTCTTTCCTTCCTTTAAACTGTCTTCCCTGGTATTTTGAGCACAACTAAACCAAAGCAAGGGACATGCTGTTCTGTGTTGCCGATGGAGCGTGTGTAAGGGTGTCTGCTGCAGTCGGAGCTCAGGAATGGAACAAGTGAATGTGATTGAGTCTTCTTTGAGTTCCATTCCCTGGATCCTCCTGAAAATGCGCACAGCTACTGCTTCTGGCCTTGCGCTCTGTCTAGATCTTGAAGTCTTAGAAAAGGCTTTGTGGGTCTCCAAGCTGGGAAGTAGAGTGTCTGCGTCTGGCTCTCTCCTGCTAGTTTTTCCTCAGGTATAGCCTTGACTGGTGCTGTTTGTCCCTCAAGGGTGCTAAGCCCTCATTAGCAGCTTGTAAATGTTCTCCTGCCCTCCAGGACTGGCCGTTCAGCCGCAGCCAGGGGCACTGACTCAGACTTCTGGAAGCAGAAGCCGAAGTTTTGCCAATGTGCATATTGAAAGGGTCTGGCCCCAAAGTGTTGCCGCTAATGATGCAAACAGTGTGTTTCCTTGAGACGGTCACCAGACGTCAGGGGAGAGAGTTTGTGGCATTTTCTTTTCGTTCTTTTCTTCCCCCATGGATTTTCTTGGTGGTCTAATTGCAGGACTGACTTCCACAGGCCTCTGCTTTCACACGAGACCCAGAGCCCGTGGGAACGCATCCTTATACTCTGTGGACCTGCAGCGTGCCTCCCACAGAGGAGAGGCAGTGCTGAGTTCACATTCTCTTGTGGGTGGACAGTAGCAATTGTACTTACAAGCTCTGCTTTCGCCTTTTCCCTCCGCTCCCCTCCCCTCCGCTCCCCTCCCCTCCGCTCCCCTCCCCTCCCCTCCTTCCCCTCCTCTCCTTCTCTTCCCCTCCTTCCCCTCCCCTCCTTCCCCTCCCCTCCCTTCTTGAAACTTTATTGCTCTCCTCCCTTCCCTTCTCTCCTTTACTCCTTCCCTTCTCTCCTTTACTCCTTCCCTTCTTCCCTCCTCCTTCTCCTGCTTCCCTCCCTCCCTCCTTTTCTCTTGGTTCTACATGTGCCCTCCTCCCTTTTTTTTTTTCTTCCTCTCTTAGACATGGAGGCGGTGCCTCAGGCAAGGCTGCACAGGTGGGCCCAAGAGTCATGTCCTTCTCTGATTGTACATCAGAGGGCCTTCACTCAGCCTCCCACTCTAGCTGTGGCTCTCTGGAACCAGCTAGTGCTTCTGACGTCACCCAAGCATCCTTTTGGCACTCCAATTCTGATCCGCCAAGAGGAGAAGAGACTTCTGGAGTCAGGCTGGAGTAGGGGATGGGCCAGGTGCCCATTTGCTCAGGGCCGTGATCTACGGAGCAGCTTCAGATATTTCTAAATATCTAATTTAGGACTTTTAAAGCCCCAGTGAGCTCAGATTTTCCTTTCCTGCAAGAAGAATCTGATTAGCCTACCAAAGAATTCACCTGCCAGTGGTTAAAATCCATTCCTCATTTGCCCAGATCCTGTCTAAGATTATGGCCACAGGAACATGTCGACATGTTGCATTTCTAATCCCCGCACCACATTGTGCAGTACCGGTGACCAGCAGAACTGGTCCTACGCATTGCACATTCCTGTCTGTCCTCCTGGGATGCCGCTGGTCTGCAACGCAGAAAAAGTTAGTCGTGTTTCCCTGTTGCTTCTTTCCCCACACAGACACTGCTTGCAGACTAGCAGTGAGGAGTCAACTGCTTGCTGTCTAGACTTCTCAAACTGTAAGTAAATGTTGTCTGCTAGAAGAATATAAGACAAATATTTATTATTGTTTGTGTGTGTATTTGGATGTATGTGGGGACATTGTATGTCCCTGTAGAAGACTAAGGGTGACTTTGAGCATCCTGGATTGCTTCTACCTCCTTTTTGCTTTGCTCTGGGATTTCCCAGGCTCTGCCTTCGCCACTGCCGTTTCCATTTGGCGTTTTACGTGGGACCTGGGATCCAAACTCAGGATCTTCTGCTTGTGAGGCAAAGTTTTAACCCCTGAGCCATCTCTCCAGCCCAGGGCGAGTATTTAAAGAGTATTGTCAAGAAGAGTCAGCTAATTGCTGATCTGAAGCCCCACATACTTAACTGAAGGCTCACCCCGAGACAGTTAGTCCTTTACTGAAGGGTCTCCATGGAATAGTGCGGCATCACCCCGCACACCTAAACAAGCAGTTCTCTTACTTCCCACTGTGCTTGAAGGAGACAGATACTTCTATTGATCGGCAGAGAGGAAAGCCATTTAGTGAATGTGCAGCACGTGCCTCGTTAAGCACTTCCTTCCTCTAGGGTTGCTCACCCTTTCAACAACACTGTATGTCTACGTCATCTGCACAGTATAGAAGTGGAAACAACTTAGGTTTCCTTAGAACGGTTAGCAATCTGCCTGTCACAGTCAGGCACAGGTGTCAACTTGACAGTTGAGGGTTTGCTCTCTGGGCACATTTGTAGAGAATTAGTGGTTGGGTTAAGCCCAGAGCAAACCTGCAGGAGATTGTCCAGCTGATGGGGAACGCCCAGCTCATGGTAGTTGGGACTAGGCTCTGGAATAAAATACCGAGAGCTGATTGAGGAAGTCGGCATCCTTGTGTACACTTGGCCAGACATGCTGGTCTGGCAAGTAAGGATCGTCCCTCTCTCAGCCGTTATGTGGTGATGGTGTGGCCAGTTCCCTTGGCTCTGGTATTGGTGTGTCTCCCGTCAAGCTGGACGAAGAGCTGTAACCAGTAATCAAACAGAAAATAAACCCCTTGTTCCCTTAAGCCATTTGATGGTGACTTATCAGTAACCATGCAGGCTGACTGCAACACTAAGATAATCCTGGCTACTAAAAGAAGGAGCTGGTGTTATTATTATTTTTAAATAAAACTTATATTCTTATCCATTACACCATAGTGCCATCAATCTCCAGGACAGGGTGTGATTAACTCTTTTCTTTTGAGAATGTGTGTGTGCATGTGTGTGCATGTGTGTGTGTGTGTGCATGTGTGTGCATGTGTGTGTGCGTATGTGCGTGCATGTGCATACATGTGTGTGCATGTGTGCGTGAATGTGTGTGCACATGTGTGCATGTGTCTGTATGTGCGTGCATGTGTGTGCATCTCTCGCCTTTTTTCTTTTTCTCTGTACAAAAAGACACTCGAATGTGTGCGCCTGTGGAGACTCAGGGGTGACTTCAGGAATTATTCTCGATTGCTCTCCTTCCTTATTTCTTTGCTCTAGGGTTCCCCAGACTCTGCCTTCTAGGACTGGAAGTGCAGGCCACCCCCATTTCCTCTGGGTATTTCAATGTGAGATCTGGGGATCAAGATTCAGACTTTTCTGCTTTCCGGGCAAAGGCTTTGAGCCCCGAGCCATCTCCCTGTCCCATGACCTCTCCCTAAAATACCCAACTGTGCACATTTTCGGCCTTGCAGGTCATATGGTCTTGGTCTCAATCACTCAGCTCTGTCCCCGTGGTGCAGAAGGCGCCATGGAGTCCCAAGCAAGTGAGATTGCCATGTTCCCAACTGCACCTTTGTGTGTAAAACACAAGGCTGTCCAAACATGGCCCATAGGCCAACTGGGATCTCACACTAGAATGTGATCAGGCTGGGCAGTTACCACGGGCTTTGCTGCACAGTGCAGCTGTGTTTGAAATAAGGTGACCTGGCAGGCAGAGGCATGAGAGACCTCTTGCTAGTAGCACCCATGGAAAAGCTTTTCCCTTCTGAGCTGCAATTTTCTTACCTGTCACATGGGAGCGGCATGTCTCACTTCCCAGGTTGTTCCAAGAATAGAATGAAATGCATGGAGATAATGCATCTGAAACGCTTCTCCTGTGTTTGAACCGATATACATTGGTTGAAATTGGTTTTAGTAAATATTTTCCCCCTGGGATGCAGGCGAAAGGAGAGAGGGGTGCTTTGTGTAGACGGGCAGGGAGTGTGCTGAGTAAATTACTTACTTCAGAATGCTACCTGAAGCATAATATATAATAATATCTTGACTAGCTCTTGCTGGAGACAAATTAGGTGTATCAGTTGGCTGTTCTGTATAGAAAACAATCCTAGAGTCAAATGGCTGCAGCCCACACCCGGGCCCCCAGTTCACATTCTGTTAGGGGGCTCGTTGGTCTGGTGTGGGTTTGGTTGATCTTGGCTGATTACTCCTGAGTCTGAGGTCATGCCGTGGGGTGCTGGGGGGCTGTCTGCTGTCTGACCCTTTCATTCACACGACTGGTGTGTGTTTGGCTGCAGGTTGGGGGCGGATGGGGTTATGATAAAAGGTCTGTCAGCTTTGAAACGGCTGATAGGGTTGTGATTCTTGTTATTTAATTATTTGTTATTACAGTGAAACTTTTATTGTTATTCCCTGTCCCATCACCCCATCTTTTTATCCCTCTTCCCCCTACTTCCCATCAAATGTTCCTTTCACCCAGTCCCCAGGTAAAAGCTGGGCAGGGCAGCGTACATCTGTAAACCCAGTGCTAGGGATGGGGGGTGGGGGGAGAGACAGGCAGATCCCCGGAGTTCTACCTGAGCTGATGAACTTGAGGTTTAGAGAGAGCCCTCGCGCCAAGAGTGAAAGAGATCGGGGATGACACTCGATGCTGACTTCTCGTCTCCACGGGAACATTGCACATGCGCGTGTCATGTGCACACACTCCCCTCATCCCACGCCCACAATCCCCCATAACACACACACGCACGCGCACACACACACACACACACACACACACACACACTCTGTTGGAGGAGTATATGGAGATAAAGGACAAACATTGTGACTTCAGATGTATGGGTGAGGAAAAGGCCAATAAAATGAGCCTCGTAATTGTTCTTTGAGCTGATTTTGAAATACGGAGTGAAACAGGAGCCTCAGATGTTCCTGAGAACAGAAACAGATGCGAGTGTCCCTGTGTGACTTCAGCACTGGACGTTTTGAAGCTAGCGAGACAGGCCAGAGCTTTGTCCAGCACAGGTGACTTTAAAGAGCTTTGTGACGCCATGGTTCTGTCCCTCAGCTTGTGGAGTTGGAAAGCGCTCTAGGAAACAAAAGCTTGGAAGTCAGATTGTCAAGGGGGAAATCCAGCTGCTTAGTGGCAGACCCGGCAGACCCTCTACCGGGACTAGAGTCTCCAGAATCAAACCCGGAGCTCTATCTGCCCTTAGTCCTCACTGTTCCCATCATAGTGTTGCGGGGTCGCTCTCCTGGGGTCTGTATGCATCCAGGGTCTTGTATTCAGGAGTCCAAGACTGAAACCAGAGCACGCTTAGAGGATTAGGCAGAGCTTATTAGAAGAGAAAGAAAGGAGCTCACAGATGTGAATCTGTGAGGGGAACAGAGTCCTGGAGAACTCACGGACTCTAGGCACGAGGGCCACGGAGCTGGAAAAGAACTCACGGACTCCAGACATGGAGTGCCATGAGGAGCAGGTACCCGAAGTGGCTGCCAGGGTCAGGTATATTTATATACTTAGACAGGTGTGTGTGTGGGGGAAGAGGATGGTTTTTCCTCATGGTTAGCTCCAGTTTCTGTAAACTTGATTGGAACTTTTGGTCTTCTACATCTCATTGGTCTGTTCATATTGAGGCTTGTGCCCCCCTCATGGTAAAGTTTAGCAGCAATGGAGGGCTAATCTCCATATCCTTTCATGAACCAGGGCTGGGGGAAGTTGGCAAGGGTGTGTTCCTCCCAGCAGTTGGGGATGAACCTTCGAAGACCTTCAGACACCATCCCCATATGGCTGCTCTAAACCTGCCTAAACAGACTTTGTGGGTCCCCACTCCAGCGGGAATGCTGACTTCAACTTGGGAGTTGAGTTCAAATTCTGAAACTTGAAGGTCTTTCTTATCATCATGGCTAGGTGTGGCGAAGGGCATTTCTTGTGCGTCCTGCTTGAAAAGGCAGCCCTGGCTTGTCCAGACATGCCCAGGACCTGCCTACATCTCAGCCTGCTCTCCTTTCAGCCGGGTGCGTCAACGTCACCTACTAAGTAGGTGACAACATTGTCCTTGGTGGAAGGAAAGTGTGTTGGGTAATACTGTTTTTCCTGTGCACTCATCGACAGCCTCATCTCTGTTCTGCCCTTCGGTCACAGCGTTCCCAGTCACTCGGCGTGGATAGTCAGCTACTGAAACCGCTCTTTGTGTCGCCCAGTGACTCTTAACCATATTTGACAAAAAGAATGTTTTCCACATTTGGGTAAGGAAATCCTCTGTCAAGATAAACAGACTTTTCCCTTCTCTCCTTCAACTTGGTTCCTGCCAGGAAGGTCTAAATAGGCCCTCTGTAGTAATTTTCTTTTTAGCATTTCACACCGGAGTTTGGTTATAAACTCTGAGCCAGAAAAGTTAGCTTCTGCTGAGAGATCACAGAACCCCCAGAACAGAGAACTGTTTTAGACTGGGGTGTCGAGACCCAGGGCTTTGCAGACACTGGGTGTCTAGGGCAATGCCTTCCTCTCTCCCCTTCTTTTCTATCATTCTTTCTGAGGCAGTTGACTGAATACATGGGTTTCTCAGCTGAATTTTTATGTATTTTTAAGTCAGTATTCAGCTCCTCATTTTTTTTTTTTCTGTTCCAAGTGGCTCTCTGAAGCGCTAGATTTACCAATGAGCCGAAATCTACACTTAATCCATTACATGCTACTGGAATGATGTTGGAAATAACCGACTTATCCAAACTAGCTCTAGGTCCAAGATAAATCTTTTTGTCACAGTGAATAGATGTCCTGGCTCTCGGAGGGGTGGGGGGGTAGGGGCACCCCTCCTTGCTGCTGGTCGAGGAGTTGTAGCTTCACAAACACGTGCTGTTTCAGATGATGTGAAAGGGGCTTGTGGTTTACCTGTGCGTGTCCGCTCCCTCTTTCAGCCCCTACCCCATCTATTTGTGACTTCTTTGCTACTTCTGAGATGTCATTGATCTTGATTTTTTTTGTTTGACACACAACAATACATAAAGCGAGATGGTAGGGACAGAGGTATGGGCTGGATGGGCTGGGAGAAAGTAGTGCAGAAATTGATGTCTTAGAATTTACACATCTGAAGAGAAGCCCCACTTTTAGGCTCTTCTAGGGACGAATCAATCCCCCCCTCCCTTTGCCTTTCTTCTGGGGTTGGAATCTGACTCTACTGATTGAGAATGGCTGTAGAGTCAGTATGGCTGTGAAGGCCCAATAACATCAGGAAACATACTGCATTGCTCTACCTTCTTATCGCGTTGCTCTGGGGTTTCCCAAGCTCAGCCTTCCAGGGCCAGAATTTCAAGCTTGCTGCTCTATCTGCCTGACATTTATTTATGTGGGCTCTGGAGATCTGAACTCAGGTCCCCCCCCCTTTTTTTTTTGCCAGGCAAAAAGCTTTAACTCCTGAGCCATCTCTCCATCCCGGATGATTTATTTTTGAAAGGGATAGTGGAGGAGGGAGACAGTCACTGATCTGGGGGTTCAGAAGTGTATCACTTGTCTCCAAGCTGCTGAAGTGGAAGCTACCCTGAAGGCGGGGACTTCACCTGATCTCAGCAAAGCCCCGAGGCTGGACTTTCTGACGCCTGGAGCACGTGCAATGCGTGCTTGTCAGAAGCACGCGTGAATGTTGTTGATTATGCTCCACGGACTCTGAAGGGGGAAAGGGTTTCAGAAGTGTGAGAGATGGGAGATGCTGGTCTCTACTGAAAAAGAGATGTTGCTATGTGCGTATTTTTAGATGCCAGGAAAGCTCTGAAAGACGTTGATTTTGAACTGATATTTTATTGACCGGAGCAGCATCCTTGGTGCCTTCCAGGGCTGCCTTGCACACATTCCATTCTGCAATGCTTGTCACATAAATAATGATCTCCATTCTCCCCTGAGATGGAGCATGCTTCTGGAGCATGGCTCTCTTCGACCCTGAGCCATTTCTACGTAGCCCATGCCTGCATGCAAGTGTCCCAGCAGGCTCCCAAGGAGGTTGAAGGGAGAGTTTTTTGATTCTCTGTCGGTGGAATTTCAAGTGCTAATTCAATTGAAACTGGCCTAGGTGTTGGATGTATGCTGGGCTGTCTCATGAAACCCAAGTATCGGAATAAAGCTCAGAAGTGACTCTTGGAGCTTCTTATGGGCCTTGTTTTGCCTGTCCCCCTCTGCCCTCCCTGGAATTTATTCCCCCCAGGGCCTCTGCCGTGCACGCTGCAGCTAGGAGCTGGAAGTACAAGGTGGAGATAAGAGAGAACGGATGTTCCCTCTGTTTCAAGTTTCCCAAGGGCGGTTCCCACTGGGCAAGACCGAGGCCCTGGGATGACGCCACCTCTAAGTCACTGATGAAGCATGGAAGGGAGAGAAGGTCCAATCCGTGGGGGAGGATGCTGACAGGTGCACCACGAGGGGTCCACTCTGTGCAAGTGTCCCACCTCAGGGAGCCTCTCTGTACTTCTCTTCCTGGGGACTTGGGAAAGTTGTCTTCCTCGCGGAGTAACATAAGCCAGATGTGCCAGACATCGTTGCTTAGCGTAGTGCCTATCGGCAGTCATGGGTGCATCTAGAATCTAGATGATTCTAGAAGGCAAGGAAGGGCACTAGGTAAAGCTTAAGGTCTGAAGCTTCTAAAACTAAGATGCGGGACAGTAGAAGTGGCTTTATTTCTGGTAAAGAAATAAGAATGAGTTGTCAAAAAATAAGCCTATAAAGCAGTTGTT
The DNA here is from genome assembly GCA_023101885.1 of Typhlomys cinereus. Classification (NCBI taxonomy): domain Eukaryota; kingdom Metazoa; phylum Chordata; class Mammalia; order Rodentia; family Platacanthomyidae; genus Typhlomys; species Typhlomys cinereus. Next base: position 1,147,421 of record JALPQD010000446.1, on the reverse strand, counting down.
TATATGTAAAACATGGTCAGATGTATACCGTAAGGATTCCTTCTCTGTGAAAGAATCATATCTTTCATCTCACTTGGAAAATTTCTAATGCTCCCCCACTGTGATGGCTAATAATGGTTGTCAGACTGGCAGGGTTTGGAGTCACGCAGGAGACAAATGTATGGGCATGTCTACGTGGGAGGTGCTAGACGGGGTTCACCGAGATGGAAAGACACACCCACATGTGGATGATCTCATCTGTGAGGTGGAGTCCTGGATTTAATGAAAGGACAAAGGCAGCGTGGTCACATGAAAATATACAATGCCTGTGGGAGGGTCTCAAGACAGCCAGGCAAGCAGCTTGCAACAGCTGACTGGGTCAGGGTGGGCGCCCAGCTTGACCTCTGGGTCAGGGTGGGCGCCCAGCTTGAACTCTTCCTCCTCACTTAACGTTTTCCACATGCTAGTGGATTCCCTCTCCTCTCCTCTTTCACGCGCCTGTGTTCTAAGCAACCTTTCAACAAATCCCATGGAGTTTCTAATGCTATTTGTTGTAATGTTAGCTTAACTGACAGGGTGAAAATAATTTGAGTAATTTAAATGTGAAAGTGAACTGCATTTTCTTATAAATGCATATCATGAATACTTATGTATAATTTTATGAGTTTTCTTGTCAAGTATTGTATCCATTGCCTTACATACACATTGAACTAAGGATGAAATGATTTGCTGGTCAACGCTTTCTGATGTTAAGGCTCCTTTGTGCTGTTAAGGCTCCTTTGTGCTGTTAAGGCACATCTCCACAGTAGGCATTGCCCATTTTTTCCATTTAGCAATGGAAGTCTTGGGGATCAGTGCTTGCTCAGCTAGTAACTACATTCCCCAGCCTCCTTTGCAACTATGTCTAACAATAGGTTGGAGCCACTGGGATGTGAGAGGAAAACATGTCTGTGTGCCTTTACAGAGAAGTAAAGTTGACTAGCACTTCTCCCTGTGCCTGCCTACATATAGCTGTCTCTAGTTCCAGAGTCTTCTTATGTCCCGAGCTTCTGGGGGAGCTTGGTGAAGTCTCAGTCATATTCGCTTTCCCAACATGGAGAAGCGGGCAGTTCTGGCAGAGGAGAGGGGTGCTACCAACGTTTGCTGAGGAAGCAAAGGAACTGGGCTGGTGAGATGGTGCCTGAGGTAAAGAAGGGCACTTGGCATGCAGCCTGACACCCTGAGCTTGTTCACTGGAACCCCACATGGGGGAAGGAGAGAAAGTTAATGCCCCCCCTGAAAGTTAAAGTTAGCCTCTGACCTTCACATCCGCGCCATGACAGGTACGTGCACTACACACACACGCACACACACACAGACACACACGCACACGCGCACACACACACACAGACACACAGACACACACACACACACACACACACACACACACACACACACACACACCACAAAGTTTTTTTTTAATTGAAAGTTAGTAAAGAAGGAACTGAAGAATGTCCCATATCGCAAGGAGGTTTTCTGTGTTGAATAGCGTCTCTTTCCAAACATTTCAGGGGTCACGGGAAGCGTGTCATCTGTGGGCTCAGTGACTAACTATTGGTAGCAGTTGAGAATGGGCACGTGCCTTCGTGCTCCACCATCTATAAAACCCTTGAGGAGCTAAACAGAAAAAGATAACACTTTGAATTCAGTGCACCTCCAAAAGTATGAACCCCATTTTTCCATTCCTAGTGGCCTTTACCATTACATTAGCCTTCTGGTTACACGATGGTTCCAGAGACTTCAGTATGTATGTTGAAGGAAACTTAACTTTTGAGAAGAGGCTAGTGGCTTCTGTTTCTTTAAACAATGCTGGTGTGTTTGAGACCTGGGAGAAAAGAGAGCCTTTGTTCTGGGGACCTGTCTGTGGGGTCATCATTGGATTCTGTAGCATCTGTGACTAATGTGTCATATCCAAACCACACTGCACACTGTAGCCAGCCCTTCTCCATCCATCCATCTGTCCATCTGCCCGTCTGTCCATCCGCCCATCCGTCCATTCACCCATCCATCCATCTGTCCATCTGCCTGTCCATCCATCCATCCGTCCATCTGCCCGTCTGTCCATCCGCCCATCCGTCCATCCACCCATCCATCCATCTGTCCATCTGCCTGTCCGTCCATCCATCCGTCCATCTGCCCATCTGTCCATCCGCCCATCCGTCCATCCGCCCATCCATCCATCTGTCCATCTGCCTGTCCGTCCATCCATCCGTCCATCTGCCCATCCACCCTTCATGCACTTTCTAAACCGTCGTATTTGCTCTTCATCCGACCACCCCAGGATGTCTGTCGCTGGGCTCTGTGGGCTGCCTCAGATACTCTCCATCTGTTGCTATTTATGCGGTTGACATATAAACAGAAAAGTCACTTCTTTCTCTCCTGAGGCAGGGTGGAAAAAAGAAACCAGATTCTCCTATGTAAGTGTCACCCAGGAGCCACGGTCACTCCTGACATCTCGTGTCTTTTCCTTCCTCTGTGTGCCCTTATATAAACAGCAAAACACAGTGAATCAATTTTTCAGACAAACCCACGAAGTCAAAAAATACACTCGACCTTTATCAGGTGCCACAAAGAGGTTTTTAACTATTGAAACGTGGGCAATGTGACAAATGAGTTTTTTTCTCCTTGCAAACCGTTAAAAATAGCTTTTATAAACTCTTAACTCCTGTGCCGGTGAGCTCACCATTAATCACCTTTATGACATGTTATATTTAGGCCACGGATAAATCCACGGGTCCTAATCAACCACTTTCCTGAGGAAATTGGCCAAATCCCGCCCGGAGGGAGGGGGGATGAATCACAACAGCCTGCTATTCAGACAAATCTCTTTTCAAGTGCTCTCGAAGCTTTTCTTCATACACCGGCGAAGACAGACTCACAGGAAACAATAATAGTTTAATCTCTTGAAAAATTTCCTTCCTGCGCTGCAGGACTTGCAGACAGGTAGCGAGAGGCAGCCAAGGAAATGGAGTACGGTGTCTGCCAAGAGCAGGCTCGGCGGCGCTCTCTGTCCTCGGCTGTCCTGGGAACCCCTGGATGCTTCCAGAGATGCGCTGGGCTTGGCTTCAGGAGCCGTTCTGCTGCCCAGCGGTGGCTCTGACTGACCTCGGGAAGAAATGGCAGTGAGGAAAGACTCACTGCACGCTGGACATCTTACAACCCAGCTGTTCTTCCCAAGCTTCCTTGGATCTCTCTCGGTTGGGAAAACCTTGTGTTAGCGTCTCAGCAAAGTTGTCCCAGGTGAAGCCTTTGGAACCCTGTGTGTGGGCTTGCCCGTGGGCTCTGCCATCTCTGTGCCCAGCAACACTTCCCATGATTGCTGGGGAGAGTTAGGACTTTAACAAGGCTCTAAGGAACTTGAGCTATTTGCGAGGTTTGTGAGCTGGACGGGACCTACGTTGAGTCACTTCTGGCTTTCCCTCACCCACCAGGCCGAGCACCAGCCTGCAGCGACATTCAGCAACGCTCAGAGCGAGGGCCTTTGTCAGGCCCTTGGGCATGATTGCCTGGGAGCGAGCGGACAGTTCTCACAAAGTCTCCGGCTCTCTGTAACCTGGCACGAAACAGCTGCTTTCAACCAGCAGGCTCGTTGGACTCGAAAAGAAAAATCGTCTCCTAGATAGACTGGTCAATGACAGCTGCTCATCATCGTGTATGTGAGGGGTGGTAGGCACGGGGTGATGTCTGTGGTCGCCCTCAGTCTCTTTCTACCTCACTTTTTTTTTTCTGGAAGCACTGTGAATTGAACTTGCAACTGCCTATGTTCTAGGACAGCGCCCTACCCTGGAGCCTCTGCCCAAGCAGTGCAACTTACGTTTTGAGACAGGGTCTCTCGTCGAACCCAGAACTCACCAATTTGACTGGATGACCAGCAAGCCCCAGAAGTCCTTCTGTCCACCTCCCCAGTGCTGGGACTACAGGCACAGGCCTATGCTTGGTTTCTCACGGTGCTGGGGATCGAACCCAGGTCCTAGTGTTTCTTCAGCAAGCACTTTACCGAGTGAGCCGCTTCCCCAGCCCACGTGTTAGTAGTGTTATTAGCTACTCGTTGGCTGTCATTTTCCTGCTCAATTCTCTCCAGGGAATGGCTCTTCCTTTACATATCCCTACAGACTCCTGGCTCTCAAGTCTGCCTTCCTACCCAGTAGTGTTTTTGGTTTCATTTGGCTTGACAATTTCAAGAGCAACTTACAGGTTCTGAGGCAAAATGAAGTGCATTTGCAACTCTTGTCTATTTCCCTCACTCATATGTTTTAAAAAATTCTTTATAGAAACTAGATTATCTAATCTCTCAGAGTCATAGAGAAGGGGCAAAAGTGTTCATTAGCCAAACTTCTAGTTGGCACAAAGAAGGTGAACAAATTTAGTTATCATAAAAATAACTTCTCAAAACCACCCACTGTGTCTAGGAATTCTCTGGACCTGTCCCCATGTTTTCAGGCCAAGTAAGAAGTATGTGAAATAGAGCCTGTTTTCAACTCCTTTTCTCCTTCATTATCAAGGATAATTGAAAGCGAATTCCATAATGTTTTCCTTAGACAAGTGCCTTGGCCAACCAAGGACTATTTTAAGGTTCCAAGTAGGAAAAGTAGCAACCTATGTTTACACAGTAGCTACGAAGTGACGTGTACTGTAAGGAATATCAGAAACCAAAAGAACACATTTGAGATGTTGATTCCTGTGTAATCTATAGTAACAAGAAATTCTGAATGACATACTTCCAGAGCATTATTAAACTGATGTTAGTGTGCTGCACATCCTCACAGTATAAAAATGTATTATTTTTCAAGAAAGAAGATAAGCAGGAATATTCTTATATTATATGAAAAATAGCTGAGTGTAGTATATTTTCCTTCAATGGCATTTTTCAAAAGTTTTAAAATTTTTTTTACTTATTTATTTAATGTGTGTGTGTGTGTGTGTGAGAGAGAGAGAGAGAGAGAGAGAGAGAGAGAGAGAGAGAGAGAGAGCATTGTGTGTCCCTAGGGAGAACTAAGTTGACTTTGGGAATCATCTTGGATTGCTTCTACCTCCTTTTTGCTTTGCTCTAGGATTTCCCAGGCTCCGCCCATCAGAACTGGAAGTGCAGGCTGCTGCCATTTCTTCCTGGCATTTTTTATGTGGGACCTTGGATTTGAGCTCAGGATCTTCTGCTTGCAAGGCAGAGTCTTAACCCCTGAGACATCTCTCTAGCCTTAATGGCATATTTTTACATGAAAAAGCTTATTTTTGATGAATGGATTGTGAGTGATCTTAATTTCATTTTTGCAACCTTTTATAACCTCTCAAGTATCCTTAATGCAATTTAAATCACACATTAGGCATTTCTGATCATGTCACTCTAAACAGCTTTACTTTTTCGAACCTTGAATTTCTCTCGATCTTTTTCCATGTCTTTGCCCATGGAATTCTACGTGATGTTTTAAAGACTTTCTTCCAGAGAGAACTGGCTGGGCAGCGAGAGGTCCCCTGGGGTTCGTTCCTCCTCCCAGAGCGTCTTGGCTCATCAGCGTGGTCAGCACAGCCGTGTCCCGGGACCTCTTCATTCTGACAAGGGGACTTACTGTGGAGGCGAGCGGATGCTCTCTTGCCTGTGCTCCTTCTAGAACTGTCTGCAGGAGGTAGATCGCTTGTCTTCACTCTTGCCTGGCCTCTGACTGAGGTGGGTGGATTCTTACACCTGTCTCTGTGACCTTCGGTCTGTCCATATACTTCCACCCCTCCAATGTGAAATCCCTTCTGTCCAGTGTTCCTTTCTGGTCCACATCCAAATGCTTATCCATACCTCTGCTAAGGTTGGCCTCTCCCGTGCGTGTCCCTGCCCTCCCCTAGGACACCACTGAGGGTCGTTCTCCTCTGAACTCCTATCATGTCCTCACTTGTCACTTTCACTGTCCATCTGCCTGTCTCCTGACGGGCAGAGATCACATCTGAGCGCTCTCCTAACCCGGGCGCACCCCATGCCTCCTGCATGATGGACGGAATAGAATCTCACCCATTCTAGATTCTACTTCCAAAGCTCAGGACTGTTTTTCTTTAACTGTAGTGGAATTCCCACGCTGACTTCTGTCATGTCGTACTTGGTGGTCTTATTTAACTCCATGAACTCAAAGTCCCACCTCTACTCATTCAATTTCAACTCCACAAACTAAAAGTCCCACCTTTATTATTCATTAGGCATTTGATTTCCATTCCATGAGTTAAAAGTCCCACCTTTACTATTCATTAAGCATTCAATTCTAGCTGGTTCATTTTATTTTCTCTCAGGCATACTTACATGTTGATTTTCACATGGAATTATACATGGATATGTTGCCGTGTGGATTTGCTTGTATAGTTTTATTCAGGAAGTTTCTTTCCTTTCAGTTCATATTTGAAATCTCAGGGGAAGAGTAGCGAAGAAGTAGATATAAAGAGAGGGTGAAAGACCAAGAGAGAAAGAGATGAGAAATATTGATTTGAATTTTTATGTTATTTATTTATTTACAGCAAAAACTCCTCTTGGAAAAACAAGTTATAGTTTTCACTTGAAAAAGAAAATGTTCATATCTAAAGGGTTCTGAAGATCCTAAAGTCAAGTAGAAATGCTAAGTAAACAAACAGGTAAGGGAAAAGCTGTATTAAATTGTGACCATCTCAAGAAACTCTGGCCTAACGATGTCACACTAAAGATAAGTTTCAATAGTAGTGTTATATATAGTATAGATGACTCCTCAAATAGAAAAATGGTGAAAGGAATTTTCTTAGAGACTGACTAATTGATGAGTCAATTAAATTCGGGGATGAACAGGATATGATTGGCTGACAAGGGGGATGATGCCGGTCTTTCTGCCCCCCCCCTCTCCTGGGATGGTCATAGTTGCCTTAACTTCAGGAAGGTTCTGTGACCCAGTGAACAACTAAGGCGTGGTGGGACGGCAGCTTGGCTGCGGCTGAGCCCCCTCGCCTGACACCAGGCCCTGCCTGGGTTGGGGCCCTGCAGGGAGTTACACCCGACTCTTTCAGACCAAAGCTCAGCTAAGTCAAAGAATATTCACCTCTCTGTGGCCCTCACCCCACCTTACTTTTCTGGCCTGTGTGGACGGAGAGCCTGGCTTTAGAGCCTGGCTCCTAATCTGATGTGAACTGCTGTGATTGACTTTTTGCATGGAGCAGGATAAGAGAGCGCGGGCAGCCACACGGGACAGCTGGGAATGGACTCTCGTTCTTTCCCTCCCATGTCTCCACTTACCCCAGGTCTCTCGATGTTCCTAACTGCTCAGCAGTCCACCAGCCAGCAGAGGACATGTCACTGGCTTCCGCATCCTGCATGAGCTGCAAGAGGCTCAAGGGGCACCTCAAGAGACCAGAGGGTGATGGAGGGACCAGGAAAAGAGGGTGTGGAAGCTGCTGCTGAGACTCTCATGGGACATGACAGCATCTCCTGGTCAAGCTACTGGGGCTGAGATTTGTGTGCTGTACGACTTGCATGGACGGACATAAGTCGATGCCACGTCTGACCTTACAACGAGCTCCGTGCCATTGTTATTATTGCTGCTGCGGTTGTCTCGGCGCCTTCATCTAGAAAATGGAAATTGCTGGTACGGACATCTCAGGCATGTGATGGCATCAACATTCCGAGGAGCTGGCAGCACTCAGTGATGTCAGCACTCAGCGATGTTAGTGCTCAGCGATGCCAGCACTCAGCGATGCCAGTACTCAGTGATGCCAGCACTCAGCGATGCCAGCACTCAGCGATGTTAGTACTCAGCACTAGTACTCAGCGATGCCAGCACTCAGCGATGCCAGCGCTCAGCGATGTTAGTACTCAGCACTAGTACTCAGCGATGCCAGCACTCAGCGATGCCAGCACTCAGCGATGTTAGTACTCAGCACTATTACTCAGTGATGCCAGCACTCAGCGATGCCAGCACTCAGCGATGTTAGTACTCAGCACTAGCACTCAGCGATGCCAGCACTCAGCGATGCTAGTACTCGGCGATGCAGCACTCAGCACTAGTACTCAGCGATGCCAGCACTCAGCACTAGTACTCAGCGATGCCAGCACTCAGCGATGTTAGTACTCAGTGATGTTAGTACTCAGCGATGCCAGCACTCAGCACTAGTACTCAGCAATGCCAGCATTCAGCACTAGTACTCAGCAATGCCAACACTCAGCAATGCCAACACTCAGCGATGTTAGTACTCAGCACTAGCACTCAGCGATGCCAGCACTCAGCGATGCCAGCACTCAGCACTAGTACTCAGTGATGCCAGTACTCAGCACTAGTACTCAGCGATGCCAGCACTCAGCACTAGTACTCAGCGATGCCAGCACTCAGCGATGTTAGTACTCAGCGATGCCAGCACTCAGTGATGTTAGTACTCAGCACCAGCACTCAGTGATGCCAGCACTCAGCGATGTTAATACTCAGCACTAGCACTCAGCGATGCCAGCACTCAGTGATGCCAGCACTCAGCGATGTTAGTACTCAGCACTAGCACTCAGCGATGCCAGCACTCAGCGATGCCAGCACTCAGCGATGTTAGTACTCAGCACTAGCACTCAGTGATCCCAGCACTCAGCGATGTTAGTACTCAGCACCAGCACTCAGTGATGCCAGCACTCAGCGATGTTAGTACTCAGCGACGTTAGCTGTTGTTGCAAGTAGCTGGCCACAGGCAATCCTCTCACCAGAAGTGTTGCTCCCACAGCTCTGGCTTCTGCATCTGCCATGGCACGGCCCCTTGTGCTCTGCAGAGAAGACGTCTGGGAGGAAAGTGGCCGCTCGTTCCGAAAGCCTGTCCTGCTTCTGAGAAGGGGAACGGGGGTCTCTTTCATGTCGAGATGGGTTCCCTCTTTGTTGTCCAGGCCTGGTTTTAAACTCCTTGACTCTAGGGACCCTTTCTCCTTAGCGTCCCAGTAGCTGGGGGCACAGGTGTGTGCGCCCAGGCCCCCATCACAGTCCTGAATGGGGACCATGGGAAGTGCTTGCTATGCCCCACCGTGGTCTGGGATCCTGCAGCTGGCGATGATGGTCTAGGAAGTGGGCATGTCCCGCCTCCTGGAAGCCGGATGTCATCCTTCACGGTGCAGTTGGAGGAGAGGTCCTCTTGTGCTAGGGAGGAATCCTTGAAGGTCGGATCTTTCCCGCTCACTTCGGGAGGGTGGTGACTATGACAGGAATGACTGATAACGTAGCCCCTCAAAACTGACCAGGAGTTGCGGAGTAAATTTGACTCTTTAGGAGGGATTCTGGGACTTAGGTAATGGAATTTGAATAAAGACCTTATCACCTCTAGTGTCATCCCTGCCAGGCAATTAGGATACTGCTTTAGTGAACAGGTAGAGACAGGTGGCTGAGTCTTGGGGTGCAACTGAGAATGAGGGGTGCTCAGGGGTGATTGAGTCAGCCGACCAGGCCTCAGGCCCAGCCATTTGCCAGCTCTGTGTGTCTGGGCAAGTGGTTTCACCCCGTTAGGCTTGGGAAAAAGTGATCATAGTATGTCTACGGGTACCTGAGAGCAAAGGAGGTGATAACACTGGGGGAAGAAGCGTAGCGTGGCCGCTGCTGCCGAGGTTGTTCTTTGGTTATGGTGTTTGTTTGACACAGTCTGATACCTGTCTGGACTGGAACACGGGCAGAGGGCTTAGGTTGCATAGCGTTGGAAGTTTTGGATTCCAACCAAAGGAGCTACTTCGGGGGCTCAGCGTAGAAACGTGGTTGCATGTTCCTAGGGTGGGTGTGAGCGGCAGGCACAGGATTCACATGGATGCTCCCTTTCATGCTTTTTGTCTGCAGATACTTTGAGCCAATACGGATGCCTTTTCTTCCCCCATCATTTATGTGTGTGTGTTTTGTGTGCGCTCATGCACTTGCACACATGCATGTGGGCTTAAGTGCATGGCACTGTGCACACGTGGAGGTCAGAGGCCAACTCTCCGGGATGGAACCCAGTGTGCCAGGCTTGGTTCACTGAGCATCTTTCTCTGCCGAGCCAGCCCATGGGCCTCCCGCCTGAAAGGGCTCCACACCGACGGGACGACTGGAGGCAGAGCAGCGCGTGCGACGCTGCCCAGTGCTGAAGGCCGGGCACCTGTCTCGGTGCTGAGTGAAGCTTCTTGCTCAGGTGAAACTCCGCTTGACCTCCTTCAGAACTCGTCTTCAAAGCATAATCTCAAACCTTACTTTGGGTGGGGAATGGAGAGATAGCTCAGGGGTTAAGACTCTGCCTCGCAAGCAGAAGGTCTTGAGTTCAGACCCCAGAACCCACATAAAAATGCCAGGAGGAAATGGTGGTGGCCTATACTTCTGATCCTGGAAGGCAGAAGCCGAGAAACTCAAGAGCAAAGCAGAGAGGAGGTAGAGCAGTCCAGGGTGGTTCAGAAGTCAGCCTTGGGCCTTCACAAGCACACAGTATCCTCTGATGCACACAGACACACACACACACACACACACACACACACACACACACACACAGAGGCACACATAAAATAAATAAATAAAATTTAAAAAATTTACTTTGTACATCATTTCAATTTTTTTTCAAAATAAGAAAATACTTTTACCAAAATAAGTAAATGACTATACAATTCTCAGTACGACATCAAAATGCCTTTTCTTTTCTTTTCAGAATTGGGAAAAATGGTCTTACAATTATATGGAAAGATGCTCGTTTTTTTGAGTGTGCACGTATGTGCATGCATGCGTGTGTATGCGTCGTGTAAGGGTGACTTCGGGATCATCCTGGATGGCTTCTACCTCCTTTTTGCTTTTGCAAAAAAAGCTTCACCCACCAGGGTCAGAAGTGCAGGCTGCTGCCAATTCCGCCTGGTGGTTTTATGTGGCACCTGGGATCTAAACTCAGGACCTTCTGCTTGTGAGGCAGTCTTAACCCCTGAGCCCTCTCTTCAGCTATAAATAGTCATTTTTGAGAGAAAACTAAATAAAGATGAGTGTTTCTCCCTTCCCATTTTTATTTATTTTATCTACTTTTACAAGCGTATCGAGTATTCATCCTGGCCTCCCTCCCTTCCCTTCCATTCCATTCCCTTCCTCCCCTTCACCATCTCCCACCCTTCTGCCTGTGAGAGTCCACGGACTTCAGGGTTCACTCTGGCTTGCCAGCTCTCCATAGTATAACAAGTTACCGCTCTTCAGGCCACCCTACTGATAAGTGCATTTCCTTTTACTCATCTAGTTTTAGACCAAAGGTTTCCACTGTGAGTTCCTATTCTTATGGGTATAATAACAGCTGCCTATGGAACCAGTTTGATGTACTGTCTTCCTACCTATAGGTTTATTGGCTGTCTTCTCTACTAATCTATTTCCTTCCTTTTTTTAGGTTCTTGTTCTAGTTTGCAGTAACAGGGATGGGTACCATTCTGACAAGCGGGTCTTGAGTCCAATCAGAAAGCTGTTGGTGTCTCCTTGGTGCTCATGCCGCTATTACGCTGGTGGTCACCTGTTGCCATGGTGATCTATAGTGCAACATATGAGATCTGTATTACAGATCTCATGCCATTTATGGGGCTTGTGTTTATGTCTTTTCCCCAGCAGTTTCTACAGTATACCTTGGTACTACGTAGACTATCCAGCAAGGAGAAAGTCCTCCAGTTGTTATGTTTTGCCCATGTTCTGTGATCCACTTGTGTTGCATCTATAGTAACAGGGGCTTACTGACAGTTTTTGGAGAGCAGCCAAGAGCCATGGTAAAAACCTATAATGTTTTGGGGCCTTTAAGAGCTCTCAGACCAGCATTTTACCAGGAAGTGCTACATTCCTGGTGCTTCTGGTGTAATTCTGTCCCTGGGTTCTGAGTGGATCAGCTCAAGACTTTTTTTAATCCTCGTTTTCCTTACTCTATGCTCCTCTACATGGAGACTGCTCATTCTTGTTCTTTAAAAGACATTTTTTGATATATTACTAGCATAGGATGTTCCTTAGGGTTGCTTCCCACAATCTCTGGGTTTTTCTCTAAGTCCCTCTGTTCCTCCTACCTCCCACGTCCCTCCTGTCTCCATCCTCTCATTCCCGCTATGTATTTTTCTCAATGATTCTCTCCCTCATCCTTGTCTTGGGATCCTAAATCTCCCCTTTAAAAGGTTCCATCCTAACCACCCCACCTTCCCACTCATAGGTCTTTTTCAAGTTTTCTGGCTTGTGCAGTGCTGCCAGTCCAAATACACTGACAAGGATATCATTTCAATCACCCGCATAGAAGAGAGAACAGGCAGTGCTTAACTGTCTGTGTCTGAGATATCTCACCCAGTATTAAAGTTTTCAATTCCATCCATTTACCAGCACATCCCATAATCTCATCCTTTCTGATGGCTGAGTGATATTCCATTGTGTATATGCACCACATTTTCATTATCCTATTCCTCTGTTGATGGGCATGTTGGCTGATCCCATTTTCTCGATGTTGTGTAGTTTCAAATTTTTAACACATACTTTTGTTTCTGAAGGTTGGGGGCAGGAGGTGAAGACAACTTTTGGAAGTCGGTTCTCTCCTTCCAGCATGTGGGCTCCAGGGAGCGAACTCAAGGTGCTAGGATTTCACACACAGGCACGTTTTCGGGCTGGATCATTTCGCTGGCTCCTGTCATTTCAGACTTACAGGGAAACTGTAACAGCGTGGCCGTGAGGGTGCGCCACGGGCAGATCTGCGCTGCGAAGGTTTCTCTCCCAGCTCACACCTGCATCTCTGAGAAGCACATGTGATTTCGTTCCTGAATGTTTGCAGGTCAGCTTTATGTTTCCTGGGCCTTCACGCCTTAACTTCAGTGCTTCCGTCCTAAGAACAGGGCCATTTTTCTTCTCCGCACAGTTCCAGAATATGTACACTTCTGTGAACGTAGCTAGGCGTGGGCTTTCACAGTTAGCATAGCTTGGTCAGGTGCAGTGGTGGGAAACAGACCACAAAGTAGAGTGAATGAGAGATGGCAGGGTGGGATGCTATGCACCGTATTTGCTGATCCGGGGACGTCCTCACAGCACTTTCTTGCAGAACAAGACAGAGGCCGAGGCTACATTCCTGTGCGTGGCCCTGCAGCCCGCATAGAGCAGGGCCCTGAGCCACTGGGACGCGTAACCTTTCACCAAGCCCACTCGGAGTCTCGCTGGAAAGGAAGGGAAGAAAACGTCTATCTTTCAGACTGTTCTTCCTTAGGTACTGAGAAGTCAGGGTGTGACTGTCTCAGGTTATCTGAAGGCTCAGTCCTGGTGCCTCAGGGTAAGTATTCTCTTCCCTGAGAAATATGCAAGAAAACACAGATAATTCAGAGAAATCAGAGGGGGACATGTAGATTTGGAAATTCAGATGGAATCTGTAGCGTTCTAGGTTCAAGTCTTCCCAGATAAATAAACAAACATCGAATATCTACTTTATGCAAGGAAATATTTTTATCAGTATTTAATGCCCCTCAAATGTCTAGGACAGCAAAGAAGTCCTGGGAAATAGCCTCCTCTCCACAATCTAGTTAAGCGAAGTCAGCTGGTGTAGGCGTGGCCTCCTCTTCATCAGAGTCCTCCTCATCAGCGAAGGCTGGTAGCTACTTGTCTCTGGTTCCTTATAATAGACACATACAGGGCTCAGGCAGTGGTGGGTCTCTATGAATTCCATCGAAGGAAAGATGTGGGGGTGTAGAGTCAGTGGGGCGCGGCGTGGGCTTTCACAGTTAGCGTAGCTTGGTCAGGTGCAGTGGTGGGAAACAGACCACAAAGTAGAGCGAATGAGAGATGGCAGACGGACGGGAAGATGGTCTCTCTCTCTTTCTCTGTCTCTCTTTCTCCTCTTTCTTTCTCTTTCTCTATCTCTCTTTACTGTGTTTCCTTTATGATTTTTCAAAGTTTTTGTTAATAAGATAGATTATTACTTAATTTTTATAAGAGCTTAGAGATGTGCTGGGGCACACACCCACGCCCACACCCACGCCCACACCCATCTTGTGGGGAGCAAGCTGTTGGCCTTCCTTTCTGAACGCCCGGAGTCCGTGGCGCCCACCCCCACGCGGATCACCCTTGGGGAAACCAGACGGAAGAAGAACGCTGGAGGAGCTGCTCTGGCCTGGCACCTCGGGTCAAGGTGGAGGGGGTCTGAGAGGCAAGTTCTGGAAGCTCAGGGCTGGATGCGGGCCTGGGTGAGGAGGAGCCTTTGCACTTCCCACAGCTCCTAGACCCCCTGTGGAGCCGAGCAGAGCAGAGCAAGTGACCACAGCCCTTCCTGCCTGCCTTCCACAGCAGCTTCTTCAGGAGTCAGGATCTGGGACGGAGGCCCACATTGTTCTTAATGCCTAGTATCAGTGAGGTTCAAGATTAGACTTCAGGCGGCTTAGGCACCACCTACCCGACGATGTTTAATGATCCCTGGACATTCGTCAGTCCTACCATATCTGTGAGGAACTATGTCCTAAGGATAAATAAGATCTAACTTGTAACCATGCACCGGACAGCTTTTTCTAGAATAATTTTCTTTTTCTAGAATAATACTTCTGCCTCTCAGTTTTAATAATTCGTGAAAGCAGAGAAGGTGAGCTTCCTTCAGAGGAAGGTGCTGCGGTCCTACATCAGCCCACTAGCCGATTCTCCTGCTGGGACATGCAGATTGATAGCAATGGCAAACCCTCCTTACTTTCGTAAAATGGAGTCTTGCCATCATGTAAATATCAGCATATAAAAGTTGAGTTACCAATTATTTACACCGTCAAACAATGCACGAGGGTAACGGATGCACATCCATGCATGTATACCTCCATTCCCCAACATTAGATTTCACTGCAAAATTCACATTTTCGGTAAAAGTGATTAGATATGACTGATTTCATGGGGTACGAATTATTCTAATGCTAAGTCTGCAATTATATTGTATTCTATTCCTCAAGCAGCAGTGCGCCATGGTACAATTTTATTAAGGCATATCACAAATAATACCTGCATTAAAATATGTAAAAAATGAATCTTAGAGATGTCAATTATTCTAAGGTGTGCAGAAAGTGGGAATCTTTTCTTTTTTTGTAGAATGCTTCTTGAATTTGTGGGTCACCCTTGCGCAGGGCCCATTCTAATTTGTGTATCTTCCAGTTTGACTATGTGTGCTGCGGAAGCGAGCACAAAAGTGGACTCTTTGAGGGGTTTGGGGATTTGTGTTGCTTTGAACTTAGGTTAGTTCTCTCAACATCTAGATGTTGAAGTCCTAACCCCCAGTGCGGGTGCGTCTTCCAGTAGGACATTTATGAGCTTGGATTTCTTGAGGTGGTAAGGATGGGGTCCTAATCAGATGTGATTGGCGGCTTTATGGGAAATGGAAGTGAGGAAATTCTCTGTCTTCAAAGGCACTGCATCAAAGAAAGGCCATGTGAGGACACGGCAGGAAGGTGACCCTCCATGAGGCAGGAAGAGGGACCTCCCCAGGACCCAAATCCTACTGGAATCTGGGGTGACTTCCAGCCTCCAGATCTGTGAGCTCAGGAATGCGGCTTCAGGCCACGGAGTTCTGTCCCAGGAGCCGGCGCTGAGCAAGCGTTCAGGACGACCCAGCCGGGAAGCTGTCCTCACTGCTCTAACATCTGAGCAAGCTTGGACATCGATTTCCGTCTGATGAGCGAGGCGGAGGGCGTGGTACGGAACGTGGGGACGCTGGGAAGGAGCTTCCTGCTGGAGCACAAGGCCAAGGCTGGCGGTCACCGAACTACCAGCACAGCAAGTGTTTTCATTAGAAACACAGCTGACACAAGGCCCGGGAACACATAGACCCTCTCTTCAGCCCTGGATGCAACGCAAGCTCACAGGTGGGCAACGGAAGCGGGGAGGGGCTTTAAATAATTCGAGGTACTGGTGAGACGCAGATAATACGCTGGGATGCCATTTGACGTTGGCATCGAAGGGCGGGTCGCTGGGACTGAGGGAGAGGGACAGGCTCAGTGAGTCCAGGCCACCTGTGCAGCAGGATTAGGATGCGACTCGGGACCCAGGGTGACTCTGCAGTGTGCCTGGCAGTTGTAACGAGTGGCCTCAGGCGCTGACATCTGTCCTGTGTCTTCGAGACGCGCAGGTGGACCTGAGGCAGAGAACCCAGCCTGGAGCCTGCAGAGTCACTGGGGAGAATTGGGGAGCGTCTGGGGCTGCAGTTCTCAAGAAGCTTGAAGTCTCTCCGTGCAGCGGGCTAGACCTGGCCCAGCTTCCTAGTCGATTGCATCAATGGACGGACTAGGGTCCGGTCCACTCACGGTCACGAGTATCGTATGCTAATTTTTCTCATGGGTTTCTCAGTGAGTCAGATGAAACGAGAGACAGGGTTCGGGGTGGTCTAGTGCAGGTGTTTACACGCGTGGACACTTAGGGACGCGTCAGCCAGCAATGGTGCGGAGACCTAGCAATGAGTGTGCTCTCTAACAGGCGGCGGTTCTTTTATGTGCACGACAGCTTTACGACAGACACATTTTGTCACAAGGCACTTGCTTGGACTTGGAATGCTTGTGACTCGCATGCATCTATAGACTATTCTAGAAGCGAATACCCATTTGTAGCCTATAGCTTACGTAGTGGTTCCCAGACTTCCTGGAGCAAAGCAGAACTGAGGGGTACAACAGGAAGCAAATGCCTCAAATTAAAAAATAATTGTGGAGTGTCTGGGACCCCCAAACTTTGATTGTTGGAGCCTGCCATGAAGCAGGTAGCTCTGTGGGGAGAGGGTCCCCAACAGAGCACTCTGAACATTGAGTGGTCATGGTTTGTTCCGTTGACTGGGCAAGACAGGACTAGGAAGTGGATGAATGAAAAGGGTCTTGGGAGGGGGAGATGAGAGAGAGGTGTGGAGGGCTGTGGAGGGCTGTGGAGGGCTGTGGAGGTCTTCAGGGGGGCTGAGGAAAACAGCAGAGCATTGAGGTCCCTGGAGAGGGGGGGTTCAGGTTCCCCAGAAAAGTAGCAGGGGAGGGACATGAGACTCAACCATTCGGTCAGTGATGATGGACATTCCTTGTTAGCATGTCCTACAGAGGGAAGACAGAGAGAGAGAGAGAGAGAGAGAGAGAGAGAGAGAGAGACAGAGAGACAGAGAGACAGAGAGACACAGACAGAGACAGAGAAACAGAGAGAGAGAAAGAGAGAAAGAGAGAGAGCATCCAGCAGGAAATAGCTCGAGTGCCGAGGCTTGGAAAGAATTTCTGAAGGTCTGGAGGAAGGTGAGTGAGGTGGTGGGCCAGGCCAGTGACAGAAGCATGTCTGTCACCTTGTAGGGTGGGATGGGCCAGGGATGTGACAGAAGCTTGTGCTTGTAGGGTGGAAAGTGTGATGCCTGATTGATTGCAAGAGTAACAGCCGAGCTACTGCAGCAAGAGAGAGGGTCAGAAAAGAAAGCATGACCGTTACCTCACAAAGGCCTCACCAGACACAGGAGACTGCAGAAATGAAGACCCCTCGCTACGGGGACAAGGCCCTCTGTCTGTGTGGTGAGGCTTGTGAATGTCAGTTCCAGAAGGAGGAGGCCCCTTGGAGGCTGATTAGAGACCCAGTGATGTAGCGGGGTCCGGATGCTGCAAGTCCAGAGCCGCATTATCTCGGGCCATCTTTAGCCCTCTGCATAGCCCTCAGTTACCCACCTCTGTAGGAGTCCTAGCGCCCCAGTGACTGTTAAGTGACTTCTTCGGAATGTTCAACTACATCCCTCACTTCCACTAACCATCAGGCTGAGATGCCGTCACTAAGATGCCCTCACTTAGCATCTATCTGTAACAGATTTTCCCACTTTGCTGCCACCTGCCCACCTGTCGTTTCCACCAGTGCATGCCTGATTTATGGGTCCCTTTGTTTTGTGATTATTAACCTCAAAAAAAGAGATGGATTTTGGGGCAACCCAAATCTGTGTCCCTGGGCCACAGTCACTCATATTTTACTCCAGAATGAGGTGAGAGCTGCGTTTCTTGTGCTGACAGGAGGACGCAAGAACAGCCAGTTAGAAAAGGACCCAGCGTCACGGGAACAGGAGAGAAGTCCAGCAGGCCTGTCCGTCTGGGTTTCTCTTGAATTCTCCGTAGTCTTCCTTCATTCTGTATAACCAAGAACCTTCTGGAAGGATATCTTAATGGCATGTACCAGCTAAGGAAGGTCTAGCAGTTTCTCTGTAGTTAGGCTCCTGGACAGAAGGCAGGGGACGGTTAGAGGAGCGTGGGCAGGTCAGATGGCTGGCTTTGGGGAAAGGGACCCGAGTGTCTGTGGGCACGCGTGGGAAGAACAATGCTAGTTTCTGTGACTTGTTTAAGGAGAAAAGGGCGCAGGAGGCAGGACAGAGGCCAGAAGGAGCTTCTGAGACCCTTCTGCTGTTCTTCAGGACAAAGTAGTCAGAAGGGGCTCTGGGAACTGTTTTCTGAGCCCCAGAATTTGCTTTGTTCCACTGATCTTAGAATCTATGTCCACTGCCTGCAGGAAATCACGCATTGGCCTCAGGGATGGAATTCTGGGGCCCACCAGGTGAGGCGATGAGAAGCTGTTACTATTTATAGCTGCCCAGTCTTCCAGAGATAAGACTGGAAATTCCCCAGTGTAATGAGGAAATTAAAGATTCACAGACAAGTTTACAAGTTTGATTCTTTCTTTCTTTTTTTTTTTTTTTGTGGAAGAAGAAAAAAGAAGTGGGGGCATAAAAACTAATGAAACTGTAGGAGATGAGAAAGTGTAAGAAAAAAAAACCATGATCCAGCATGAAGTGTGAGCCTGGAGCTCTGGCGTGAGAGCCCCCAGGTTTGGCCCTGCTTTGGGGTGAATGCCCCAGATAAACCCTCACGGATCGTGTGTGTGTGTGTGTGTGTGTGCGTGTGCGTGTGTGCGTGTGTGCGCGCGCGCACATGCATACACGCATGTGAAGGTCAGAGGTCACTCTCAGGTGGCTCCCTCAGATTCCTTCCTTTTTTTTTTTTTTTTGAGACAAATCCCTCTCTGGCCTAGAGCTTGCTAAATAGGGTCGGTTGATTGGCCAATGAATCCCAGGGACCCGCCTATCTCCACTTCCCCAGTGGTGGGTATAGACATGTGTTGTCATGGCCACTTTTAAAAAATAAAACATGAGCATCAGACTCAGGCCCCTGTGCTCCCAGGAGACAAGCGCTTTACTGACTGAGCTGCCTCCCTAGCACGTTCCGCAGCACCCCAGGGAAGGGCCTGTGGACCTGGCACCTCCCTTCCACCATGTGGGTTCTGAAGCTAGAACTCGGGAGCCAAGCATCTCGCTGAGCTGAGCCGCTCCGGGGTCTCTCACTTTTACATAGTTTTTATCCTGTGATGGGTTTATCCAGGAGTTCATGGTGATGGGACGTGGTGGACTGTGGGAAGGGCACCCGGGACTGGTAAGAACAGTGGACCCCAATGGGATCTTCAGCGTCATCAGCCTGCTGGGAGACGTAGGAGAGGGACATCAGCAAACAGGCCTGGATATGGCAGCCCCCACAGTCCCCAGGGACCTGGCGCTCACCCGCTTTGCACCTCTGCTGGACTTCCGGCTTCAGCAGGGCTCCAGAAGCTGGAAGACCCCGAGTCCTGAAGGGGCGGTGCCCTGCGTCTTCTTTCCCCTCGAGGCCAGGCTATTAGTTACACTGAGTGACAAAGGTTCTCCTTGTTGTATGACTGACACAAGGATGAATCTTTGTTACTGATTGCAAGTAATAGAGTTGCAGGGGCGAGGGAGAGCCGGGCGGGCGCACACTCAGGACCATGCAGCGGGCATGGGGTCGCTTGGTCCGCATCCGCCCGAGAGGCTGCAGGGAGACCGAGCAGATAGCATCTTGCCAAGTTCCAGCTCTGTCGTTGTTCAGTGCTGGCCCGGGACCAACCTGTCTCTTTACATTAGTTCAGTTCTGTAAAGAAACAGTCATTTATTTAGCGAGAAATAGTGGGAAAAATTCAGGCAAGAATCCGTTTGTAAAGTCACAGCTGAATGATGCTTCCTTATTGTGCCACCCGAGACTGCAAAAATCATTCCTTTCGGTACATATTTTTCTCTCTCCCTCTTTTTTTTTCATTGTGTTTTCATTTTGCTTAAAACACACAGATGTGGCAGAAATGAAAACATTTTCAAAGGGCCAGTTTTCAAGGACCTCTAAAAATAGGACCTGCTGCCGGATCTGCAATTCCCCAATATGTAAATGGCTGGAGAGGGCCACAATGAAAAACATATGCTGCTCACATGTGGCTTGGAAAAACAAGAGTTAGAGGAGCAGTCTTCCGCCTCGTAGCTCCTTCAGTCAATGCGGCCTGTTTAAATCTCAGCCTGTCTTCAGACATCATTCTTTCCATATTTTACATCTATCTTCCAATCAAGGCGGGTGGGGGGGGGACACTGAGACAAAGTTTAGTCTCCAAATAGGGAAAAGTTATTTCCTCACATTGGTCTGGTGCTTAACAGGAACCTTCCAAATAGTTATCAAGGCTGAAGAAGGTGTCTGGGTCCCCACTGGCTGCCTGGTAGACCCAGGGTGAGGAAGGCAGTCCAGATGGGCTGCGGTAAGAAGCCCTTTGTTTCTTACCTTCTGGCGCTTAAAATGAGGAGGCATCTCAGATTCTTTCTGGAGTGAAAGGCAGGGCTTGCGTGCACTCGCAGGAATCAAAGACCTAGCAGGGAGCGAGGGCTGCTTAGCATGCGTCCCACGGCTGTATATCCTCTGAGTCTTTACTTGACAGAATTATCAACTTTTATAAGAATCCCCCTGATGCGTTAGTCTCTCAAATGCCTTTTTTTTTTTCTGGAAAAAAGATTCTTGCTCAACAAGGAATCTGCACTTTTCCCTTACAATGCATCATCTTGTCAATGGTTTACCAACCTGCTGGACCACATCTGTCCACGGAGAAGCCCCCCCGGGATGGAGTCCGGGTTCCTCTAAGACCTCCTCTCCTTCCTGTAGGTCTGAGGAACAGAGCTGGTCCCCGGTGTGTGATTGGAGGTCCAGACCTTTACCCTTGGAATTATCTCGCTTTCCTGGCCCTGGTTAAATTTTGTCTTCCATATCTCAATATTTCCATGATAGGCCGTGGAAAAAGAAACTTCAGAAAGGTCGCTCTTTGCTGCGAGAGAGCAGTGACCTTTGCTCGCATTTGCCAGAGAAAGTGCTTATAGCACCAATTAACATGAATTATTAACTCCCAGATTAATAATTGATTAGAAACCTAAAGGCCTCGGCACTGCCACATCCCACGATTGAAAGAAAACCGAAGAAAACAATATAGATCTCGTTATAACTGTTCACAGACAGTACTTGGGCTACATAATGGCATTTGGACTTTCTAAAGGATTCTATTTCTCCTCTAATGCCATATTGGCTGGGGACTCAACATTCACTGATAACTCATAGAGTGACGCCTGTAGGTAGATGTTGGCTACTTAAAACTGTAACCAATATGCATGGACCTTTTCTTAGTGTGAATTTCCATTCCAAACACTTGCACAGATGAAAACTTTCAGCGATTCCTAACAACCCTTTGAGTCACACACGGTGATCCTTGTCCCTGTGTAATGGATGACGTCAGAAGAGGCAGGAGCCTTGCAGAAAGATAGGTGATAACTGGTGGTATTAATATGCCAGGGCTGCCCGTAAGAAAGAGCCACAGACAGGGTGGCTTAAGCAGCAGACAGAAGCCTAAGGTCAGGGCTAGGCATGGTGGCGCCGGCCTGCAGTTCCAGCAAACTGAGGAAGAAGGGAAGGAGGAAAAGGAGGAGGAATAAGGAGGATAAAGAAGAAGGGCAAGAAAACAGATGAGGACAGGAAGAGGAAGAGGAAGAGGAAGAGGAGGCGCAGGAAGAACAAGAATCATCTAAGCTCAGGGTTTGGGTGGGCTCTTCGTGCCAGGAGGGGCATCTATCTGAAGTATTGCTCCGGCTTCTGGGGTTGCTGGTGGTCGTTGCCATTCTTTGGCGTCCAGACAAGTCACCCCTATTTCTGCTTTCAGCCTCACATCGTGTTCTCTGACTGTGGGTGTCTCGATCCAAATTTCCCTTTTTGATATGGTGGCCATTGATTTTGGATCAGGACCCACCCTAACGGCCTCTTGGACTCCATTACCTCTGTGAGGACCTTGTTTGCAGGTGAAGATTTCAACTTAGGGACACTGGGGAGGGGAGGAGGGCATGTTACCTGTGACGTAGCTAGAGTCAAGACTCCACCGGGACATGTGGCCTGAGTCCGTGCTCCCAAGGACCCAGCTATGCAGTCCCTGTCTTCTGCCATTTTGACTCCTTGAAGCTCATTAAGGCTTAGAGCATTGTCTCAATGCACATTCAGAGACCGCCCTTACTTAGTGTGGGTGCGTGTCCTCTGGGTCCCGCAGGCAGGATCCTGCAGGAGCATTGGAATGGCTTATTGCTAGAAAGTCTCGAAGTGTTTTCCCAACTAGGAATCGCTATGTTTGGAAACCAAAACCAAAGACCTTTCAGATCTTTCCACTGGATTCCTGGTTTTTTCAGTTCACATTTTAAAGGCATTTTAGGAGAGAGAGACTGGATTACTTCCTCTCTCTGCCTCTGAACTCTTGTTCTTGAAATCACAATTAGATAACATAGGTAATAGAGTACCTCTATTGCTCCATAAATCTTTTTAAGTTTATTTTATTCTGTGTGTGTGCGAGAGAGAGAGGGCACCGTGTGTCCCCGTGGAAGCCCAAGGGTGATGGCCAGAATCAGCCTTGATTGCTTCTACCTCCTTATTGCTTCTGCCTCCTTATTGCTTCTGCCTCCTTTTTGCTTCACTCTTGGATTTCCCAGGCTCTGCCCACCAGGTCTAGAAGTGTGTGTGTGTGTGTGTGTGTGTGTGTGTGTGTGTGTGTGTGTGTGTGTAGAGATGGCTCAGGAGGAAAAGCTCCTGTCTTGTAAGCAGAAGGACGTGAGTTCGGATATCAGATATCATGTAAAAATACTAGGTTGGTGGCTGGCATTTCAGGTCCTACAAGGTGGAGCCTGGGAAACCCCAAAACAAGGCAATAAGGAGACAGAATGCAGGATGACTTCTTTTTTTTTTTTTTTTTTTTTTTACATTTTTTGTTATTATGTCAGCTCATACAAACTTAATAGGTACACCAGTTCCCTCCCTCCCTCCTCCTCCCCCCGAACCCCCTGCTCCCCCTCCCCTCACCCCTCCCTCCCCATCCCCCAGTGCCTCCCGCCCCAGTTCCCAGAGAGTCCTTTCTTGTGCATGCCTGATTCTCCTCTGAGCCCTCCTCTCCGATGACGTACAAGGACCCAGTGGCCATTCCCTGAACCCTTTCTCGTGTTCCCCTTAGGTATAGGAACACTACTGTGGCTGTCAATCCTTTACCTCCAAGGATCTTGGTGCCTTTAGCAGATGCTAGACTTTGTGAGGTCAATAGTGTGTTGGACATTGCTCAGGGCATGCAAAGTCCAATTATGATTGCTTCGGCCCTAACTTGTATGGAGTATCTTGCAAATCATTGCTCCTCCCATCCTTGTGCTCTTACACTCTTACCGCCCCCTCTTCCACAAATGTCCCTGAGCTTCAGGATGGGGAGAGATTAGGCTGGCCTAGTTCTAGGTGGTTGATATAGAGTCTCTGAAGTTCTGGATTGTGGTTGGTTGATTTTCTTTTGCAGTTTTGCTGCTCCAGAATGCAGGATGATTTCTGACATCACCTCTGATCTTCGAGTATACACACTCATGTGCCCTCTTCTACACACACAAAGGCGCGCACGCGTGCACAAACACACACACACACACATACACACACAGACCATTCTAGATTCCACATGGAGATGTGTTTTGCTGACCAGTCCACTTATGTCTTGTCCATTTTCCTCGAAGTCAGCTCTCAGCTTAAAGGTTTGCATCCCACAATTCCCAGTCAAACCTGGCCCTACACCTCTGGAGGTCCACAGCTGGATTCCAGACAGATTAAAGGGAGAAGGCCACCTGAGCGCCGTGTTCATTGCTGTCTGCTTCCCGACTGCAGCTGTGTGTGACCGGCTCCTCACACCACCATCTCCAAGCTCCTGCCACGAAGGACTGTGCCCTCAAATTGTGAAGCGAACAAACTTTTCTTTCTCAAGTTGCGTTCATTGGATGTTTTGTCACAACTACGAGAAAAGTAACTTTCACAGCATTCAACCTTCTTTTTCTCAATCAGTTGCCTACTCATCTCAGCTGGGTACAGATTAGCTCTTTTCTAAAGGCAGAAGTGTCTCTAAATTGACACTTCTAAGAGACCATGAGAAACAGAGGTCGCCTCAACGTAAGGAATCGTGAAACTCAGGGCTTGGCTGGGCCTCTTTGTCCTGCTGGGTCTCTAAAGAGAGATACTAGACCTGCTTAGGCATTTCTGACTGGTCTAGAGATCTTATCAGACTCTTCCAACCCGCTCTCTCTGGGCTTCTCTTCTTAGGGAACCCCAGCCAGTGCTAATTCATGCATAATATAATAGGTCTGCAGGTTTCAGAGCTAGCCCCAGCCTTCCCCCTTCTCTGTTTTCTTTGAAGTATAGCTCCGAGCATCCCAGCGAGGCAAGAGGCTGTCTCTCCTGTTCTCGACTCTAGGCAGCTCTGACTTGAGCAGGTGGCTAGAAGCAGACAGTTGGCCATCACATGAGCTCTCAAGGGTTGGGTGTTTGCTTTCTTAGAACTCTACCCAGATGCTTAGGAGCAAGAACAGAGTAGCCCAGGGCAGCCTTCTGAGGAGTAAACACATGGAGCAGAGAGAAGACGTTCCGGTCAGGGCCATCCTAATCTCTAGCTGACTCTGAGTGAAGCAGGATGTAGGTGTCTCTCAGGCAGAAACCTAGAAGTACGGGACAATCCCAGCCCACATTTGTGATCGAATAACGAGCTAAATACAAGGTGGCTTTTTTTACGCCACCATGCTTTAGTGATACCTCAATTTCCTGTTTGTTAAACAAACAACATGATAACATAAAAGCTACATTCTTATAGCACTTGCCAACAGAATTCTTTATAGGAAGAAATTTATCTTTATTCTCCAGGATCAGCAGAGTAAGGCTCGGCTCCATCTCTCTGAAACTGTCCACACCTTAAATATATATTCACACATATTTCATATTGTCCTGTAAGAGGGAACTAAGGCTGCTAACTTGCTGACCAGGAGAAATGAGGTTCTGCTGGCCTATCTGCATGGACTATCTCTCAGCACATGGACCATAGAGAAGGAGGTTGGAGCGAAGGGAAAGATTCAGAGATGCTGGTCTGCGGCCTTGAAGACAGAAGGGCCGCAAGCCAGGGATGCTGTGCTAGGAGGCCAGTTGGTGAGACCTGCTCTTGGGGAGCCTGTTTTCTGCATCTGTCCTATAACGTTGTCCCTGATAGTCCTGGAAATGTCGCACTAAGTCACAGCTTCTGACAAGTCAGGGGGGCTTCTCTGGCAAGTGCTGTGGTCCACCAGTGGTGTGGAGCCGGGCCTGGCTGGGAATTGTGGGATATGTATGTGTGAGCTGAGAGCTGACTGCAGGGATGTTTAAGAAGACATGCAGAGCTGCTGTGGATTAGTCAGCAGCAAGACATGTCTCTGCGTGGAATCTAGGATGGTGTGTGTGTGTGTGTGTATGCTGGAGGTCAGAAGACAACCTAGAGTGATTCACCTCAGCCTTGCTTTATTTTATTATTATTTTATTTTTTGGCTGTTTAATGTGAATTCTGGAGATCAAACTCAGGTTTGCTTACATGGCGAGCACTTTACTGACCAAATTCTCTTCCCGGCTCCTGGGATCTACAGTGGCTGAACTGCAGCATGTAGAGAATCGAATGCTCGAGTTCCCACCCCAGCCCACCCCAGTTCGTACCTTAGTATGTGGGCAGTTTGGAAAGGGAACTTTACAGGGAGAATCGTGTTAAAAGGAGGGCATGAGGGTGGCCCTTCATTTGATATGACCATTGTTGTAACCCAGTACCAAGGGAAATCAAGACAGAGAGACAGACTTGGAGGGAGGAGGCAGCGGAGAGAAGGGAAGAGTGTAACCAAGGATGTAGCCTGGTAACAGGTCCCTTCCCTGCAGCCCGGAAGGAACCAGCCTGAGCACATCTTATCTCCACCCTGGCCTCCAGAACCAGGAGAGAAGGAATGCCACTCGGTGAGGTTTAGTTATGACGGTCCTAGCAAGTCAATACTTGTGCAATTCATCGCATTTCCCAAAGCAGGGCGCCATTGGAGAGAGCTGGGCTGTCAGTCATAAAGATCGGTGGAGGACGAGCCCCTCCCATCCTCTTTCTGCCTATGAAGAAGGATGAGTGTTAAAGAAGCCACTTTTGTGGCTGGTTCTTAAAACTCAAGGCCAAGAGGGAGCCGCGAAAGGGCGGCCCCACCCAGAGATAAGGGTCAAGGAAGGAGCCATCTATTACCATGTGGGCTTTCTGAGAAGAGGAATTAAGGGCATCTAATCTCATTTTCTCCAAAGACAAGTAATGATTATAGGGCCCCAACTTCTGGAAAGTAGGAGGCTTCTGCGAATTTCTGAAGATAAACAAAGTTAAGGGACCAGGTTATAAATGGGGCCTGTGTCTGGAGACCATGACTCAGGAGCTGGGGCTGTGTGCCCCTCTCCCTCTAACTGGATTCGCTGCGCTCCCTGCTCTCCGTCCTCTTTCTCCTTCCCAGCATCTCTGGCCTCCCTGAAAGGCCCTGGCAGGAAAGCAAAGAAGAACGCTCCCCTGTAGCATGGGGGCAATCCAGATGCCAGCCTCACCAACCATCGAAAGTCTCTCAACTTTTGCCATTCTCTCTTCCCTCGGGCCTCTTTCCACTGTGGAGAGTCACTTTAAAACTGCAAAACTGTGCAATATCCTTCAGCAGCGGATCCTAAACCACAAAACCCATCACTGGGTCCGGTGGAGCCAATCAGCCGTGGCGAGAGGATATCTTTGAAAGACCGAGATGAAGATTAAATTAATCAAGCAATACTCTGGGGGGAAATGGCCACTAATTTCAAATTTTTCATCTCTGGGAAAAAATCAATTATTATTATGTTTATCGACGTTGTATTTGTCACTATTTTCAGACATCTTCCCCGATGACATGGGTTAAAATAAGAACATTGTTATCAAACAGATTAGACACGTTTGATTCAGTTTCCAGACTTTGCACCTCTTGGCTACCTGGGCTTGGGGAGAGAGATCGACTCCATGGGGCAAAGGCTCTGCTTGCTCTTCTTTGTTCTTTCCTCCGGTGATTGCTTTTGGCTCCAGAAGATTTGAATATTCAGTTAAGTGCCAGATACTTCCCTGGACAAGATTTCGGAGGCATGTGTGTGTGAAGCCAACACTCTCTGGGAGCAGTTGAGGACTTGGAATTTCTTTTCCCTACCCCAAACAGATCCCCTGAAACTTTTGCCTTACTCTGAGGCGAATCTTCACAGTATAGACTGCACAGAAAAAGGCTTCTAAGAACTAAGGTGTTTATGCCTTGGGTGGTTCTAACTCACACGAATTAGTGCGTGCCAGTGTTAGGCTGTGTTCCAGCTCTCACTCCCTAGTCCCTCTTGAATGGCGACGTGGGCTTCCGCATCTGTGGTCAAGTCAGGCTTTGTCCAAAGAAGCATAATGCAGATAGTTTGTTTACCCATTCGCTTGTATGCTTATTTGCATGTGCAGTTATGCAAAACTGCAGTAAAAAAACATAGTCTAAGTATAGCATTAGATAAATTATTTTAGGATCGCAGTTCATATTCTTTTATGTTCATCAACTGTTAGAAATTGGTAGTAAATATATACATACACAGATTTCTATATGCAATGCCTATATATGCATCCATATACATCTATATAGTTAGTTTCATAGCTACATTGCTGTAATACATTTCTGGTCCAGCCAATTGGGGAGTATGGAGTTCTTATTCATGCTTATAATTCCAGGTTCTAGTTCATCTAGATCTAGAAGGATCTGAGGGAATGGGTCTCACAGTATCCACAGCAAGGGCAGAGGGGCAAGACCGATGTCGCTCTTCGTTTTCTAACAGGCTTAGCAGCAATGCTAGTCAGCCTGCCACCTTACCCGCCTGCACAGGGAGGAGTCCCACCCACTATGGGACCAGTCTTCTCACCTCGATTGTGCAATTAGCAGTCTCCCGTAGGCTTGCCCTAACTCGATTGTTCCTCCTTGCTGGGGCCAGAGGTCCTCATCTCAAGTGTCAATTGACAGCTGAAACCAAGTGCCACATATGTGTGTGACGACACCTACCATATATTGGATACCACACATCTATCTAACAATTTATGGCAAGTGTGATACAAGACATTCTGGAAAAATACAAATGTGAAGTGAATGCAGATGTTGCCTTCTGCAAGTATGTAGCCTAGTAGGTACACATCAGACTTTTAAACTTTCAGATTTATAGGGAGATAGATAATTTCTAAATGAGGTCCTTAAATAACGTAAGCATTTATACACCCTTTCTTAGCTTTGGCTATTTAATAAGTGATACTGGCTGCTTGCCACACACTTAAGTAACACAGAAGCTCAGTCTTTTAGATGGATGTAAAGTTTAAGTGTGTGGTGTGTGTCTTTCTCAATGCTTGGTTGTCAGTAAGGCATAAAAATATAGCACATGCACCAGTGATTGTGTATCATTGTGCTCCGAAGGAGCTTGAAAGAAAGACATCATTTTTCTCATGGTTTCAGAGGGTTCTGTCCATGAGTCATTTGTCCCTTGTACTGGACAAAATGTCCTGGTGGCAGGAACACGAGATGGGGATGGTCAAGTCTTGTGAGTAAGGACCACTTGGAGACAGGAGCTGAAAACTGGGGTTCTGATCTCTGTCTTTGCTTCCAGAAGCTTCTGCAGTCTGGGTTCTTGCTTCTTGCCAAGCAGCCAATTGCAGGTGCTTGTCAGTCTTCCCCACAGTCAATTCAACCACAAGTGATCAAAATTTGACTGTTTTTGGGGGAATAGAATTGGCAGGAGCTTGTAAAATTAGGTATAGGAATACTGGAATACAAGGATAACAGATGAATGGTGTCCGTTGGGGTTGGTGGGGTCACAGGTCAGGACACAAGTGTCCAGGGGGAACGCACAGGCCTCTGACCAGGGCTCAGGATGACGGCAGACAAACAAGAAGGAGCAGGAAGAGAAGTTGGAGACTGCGATTCTCATTTCTAGGGGAGCCTCCTCAGGATTCTAGCCCCCCTGGCACTACACTGGGACCTTTCTCTTTCCTCCCCATCATCGGTAAAGAGCTTGTTTCCATTCAGCTTCAGAACCAAGAATAATCATGAGGAGGAGGAAGAGGGGAGGAAGAGACTCTCATTCTATTGCTAGAAATATCTTCCTTATGATTGCTTGAATTGGGCATTTGAGTCTCTCATCCTTGGACTGATAGTAGCAGTGAACAGTTAGAAAGTCGTAATAGATGTAGAGACTGGAAAGGTGGCTCAGGGGTTAAGCCTCTGCCTTGCAGGTGGAAGGTCCTGAGTTCAGATCCTAGACCCCATGTATACACCCTGGGCGGAAGTGGGGGTGGCCTGTGTTTCTGGTCCTGGTAGGGCGGAGCCTGTGAATCCCGGGGCAGAGTAAACAAGGAGGAGGTGGAGGCGTCCATGGTGGTTCCTGAATTAGTCTGTGCTTCTACACACACACACACACACACACACACACACACGCACACACACTCATGCACACATACATGCACAATTGAATAAATAATAAAAAAATTAAAAAAAGAGAGTAGTAGTAGATGTAGAAGTAGCAGTAGCAGTAGATGATTCCACTAGATGCAATATTAACCCAACGATATTACAAGGCCTCCCTGTTGCGAGCACACCTGGGGGGTCTGTGCTGCTGACTTCTACCTCCCCAGAGGTCTACGCCACCCGCAATAACCACCCCACACGGGGGCTTACTGATCGACATATTCCAGGGTGCAGTCTGGATCCCACTCGGGGCTGGACGAACAGCTGTTTCCGCACATTGCCAGAGCTGAGGGATGCTGGACGATCAGCCGTCACGTCCTCAGGGGAGCAGGGCGCACTTTGGCTGGAGCTGCATCGGGGAGTTCGGTTGCCAACCGGACAGTTTCGGGATGCTCTGTCCCTACCGGATTGAGGTCCCGGTTCTCAGCCTGTCCCTTAAATACTGTTTTACTCCACGTTACATCATCGGGGTACATGTCTGTTTATCACACCGACGCAGCGGCCCACTTATCTATCACACACAGTTACACATAGTTGTTTTCACCTCATTTTAATATTAGACATAGGCTTCCTCATTTATTATGTCTTCTACTAGTCTTTCCAAGTCTCCTCCTCACTGAAACTTTCCTCATGCTCTCCACATCCCCCCACCTGTTTGTTGTGGAGCCAGCCAGCTAACAGCTAACAGCTGAGTTCGGTCTAGGATCCGAACTCAGGACCTTCCACCTGCAAGGCAGAGGCTTAACCCCTGAGCCACCTTTCCAGTCCCTACATCTACTACTACTTTCTAACTGTTCACTGCTACTGTCAGTCCAAGGATGAGAGAATCAAATGCCCAATTCAAGCAATCATCAGAAATGGCCGAAGATGAAGCCGGCACAGGAGGATCACAGGTTCAAGGTCAGCTGGGCGACTTTGTGAGACCCCTCCCCCCTCAAAGTGAAGACGAAATAGGTCAGGGAATGTAATTCAATGGTACAGCGCTCACGTGCCTAGGCAAAGTAAAGTTCTGGGGCCCATCCCTTGCATAAAAAATGAAAAATGGCCAATCATTTGCTAAAGCATATCCTGGTCTGAGCTATTATTTTGAAGAGATAGCTTATCTCACAAACCTGCAGGTCTGAGGACCCCCCGAAGCCCATGTGATGGAAGGAGAGAACCAACTTTAGGAAGTTGTCTTCTGATCTCTCTCTCTCACACACACACACATCAATCAATCAATCAATATTTGAAAAGTAATGTGTCTTGGTCACAAAAGCTACATGTTCCCATCCTGCAAATTGCAGAACATCACGAACACACACCTCCTGGCTCTGCTCACCAGGGCGGAGAGCGCGGCGGTCGAGGTGGGACTGTGGTTGAGGTGGGTCCATTCCAGGTGGGTCTGACCAACGATTAGAAAGATTCAGGGAGGCTGTTAGCTGGCTCCACAGCAAACAGGCAGAATTTCCCACCCAGCTCTTAGTGGGCAGGAGGTGGGTCAGACCACAGAAGCCCTCTCTCACCTTCCAGAAGGGCAAATACTCCACTGATCCCAAAACACTGAACAATTATAAAGTACAGAGAGACACTGTGCTTTAGTGGATGGACAGCTTTATAAATGTCTAGTAACTAAAGCCATTTAAGCGTTCGTCTTTTCCTAAGTTGAAGGCAGAATCTTTGGATCAGAAATGTGAGCTTATGAGCTCCCAAAGCCATTTTAGCTTTTTGCCAGCCAATTATGACATTTCAAGGACATATTTCAAAGAGGTTCAAATACACAAGTGAGATTTCTGTGTGGTAGGCCAATCTCTTAGTGGCTTCCAAACGTGTTTCTTAGTGATCTTGCTACTGTGAGATCTACCAGGAACATAAATTCCAGGCTTGATTTCCAGGCTGTTAAAGTGGGAGGTGTGTCAGAAACTGTCTAGCAGACAATACTTTTCTTTTCCATTTTTTTTTTTTCCCTTTTTGAAGAGTCTCCCACTCGGCAGCACAGGCTGGACTTGAACTCGCACTGCTGGTCCCGAGCCTTCCCACTACTGGACCATCCCCTTCCCTGCTGGGTGATTCCCAAGGTGCCACGAGGCGCACAGGAGGTCATGTGCGCGTTGGAGAGTTGTTCCCGGAGGAAAGCAGTGTTAGCAGGAGTCGGCAGAACTCAAGTACACCTCCAAGTGAGGAAATCAGCGGGCCAGGGAGGGGTTCATAAGCGCTGTGACTTCTGGAAGTGTCACTTGGACACTCACAGGACTCCTGCTCTCAAAGTAATAAAAGTACAAAACAGACTCACACGAGGAGCAGCGGCTCCGTTCTGCCTCCTCCACTTCCGCTCCTTCTGACTTTCAGAAACCAGAGGGGCTTTGGCTAGTTAGCTCTGTACTTCTAAGTATCCGCAATGACTGGTTGTTTCCCCCATACCTCACCTCTCTTTCCTCCACCCCATGCAGAAACATCGCTATTTCCCCCTCTGTCGTTACTAAGAACACCTCCTCTCTGTGAAAGAAAGTGAATGAAACCCCAACTTCATAACCCTATACAGAGGTGTGCTCCAGCTGAACACACCCCTAAATATAAAGGGCTTTAGTGGGGCACAGACAAGAAAACTTGCTAGATTTCATTCTACCAGAGAAGGGTCTTTTTGCTTATTTCACTAAATTTTGTCTGTTTCACTAAGTCACTTTCCCGCAAAGTTCGTTACAAGAGCGTGTGTAAGATTTATATGCAAGCAAGATCGTTTTAGCCCGTCCTCACTGGTATTTGCCAGACAGCCTTATTGATGCATGAAAGGATTATGGAGATGCGGAATTGGAAGCCTTCAGAGTTAAGAAGCAAGTGTCCCGGTCATAACAGATTTATCTCCCTCTAAGTTTATTATTTTGGGGACAGTGACACTGTCTGAAGATTGACAGTCCCCTGCTTCCATTTGTTCTGTAGCTGAGCATTGGTGACCAGCCAGCTTGGCAGTAAGTTGGCAATGTTTAATAAGATTGTCCCCCATGATTGAAACAAATGACTGCCTTTTGTCATCAGAGACGGCAGCTCTGTGCATTTGTTTTAGTAATACAAGATCTGACATCATTCATAATCCAGGCTTGCGACTTGTGCTTGTTGAATACAATAGATGAATGAAAAATTTAATTTTTCAGCAGATCGCTAGCGCTGTGCCAATAGATCAAAAATAATTTAGGCAGAGTACCTCTGAGCCGGAGACAGCCCATTGTCTTGATGTTTTGTTAGGCTGGCTTGCATGTGCTCGCCGACTTCTATAGTGCGGGATTCAAGGCTGGTCTTAGCTGATACTCTCTAAATTTCTCCACCATCCAGGTCTATGTGTACTGGGTCCCTGGGGATGAAGTGTGAATTTCCATGCTTTTGTTTTTGGGGAACCTCTCAGGAGGAGCACCCTCTGTTCTCCAACTGTGTAAGTTTGTGCAGTTCTTCAGCAGGTGATCTTGAGCTCATAGCACTTGCTTCTTGTCTGGTTCTGTTCTGTGGGATGTCTTTAGACGCTTCACTTACCTTTGACCTTAAACAGATCATCACTCCCCAAAGTGGAAAACCATGTGTTTGTGTTGTTCTTTTGCCTCCCAGCCAGTAGAGTTCAAGCTCTTGGAAGCAGTGAGGCTGTTCCCTTGTCTTCAGTCGAACGTAACAACTGTAGCAACGTGCACACTCACAGGGCGCGGCGTGTGCAACTGATGCAGGCACAGTGTGGAGTGCATGAGTTCGCTTCTGTTCATGTTGGGAGTCTTGCACTTGTGTGTTCGGTTATTTTGGGTGCATGTGCGCGTATGCACTCATGTGCGTGTGTGTACGTGTGCGTGTGTGTGCGCATGCGCATGTGTAGCTGTGAGGGGAGAGATCTTGGCAGTAGGCTCATTGTACTGCAGCTGTTCTTTGGCCCCCTGGGAGACGCCTCTGGCCCGGAGTGTTCAGAGTTCTTGGTGTGATGATGTTTGGAATCAAGAAATAGTGCTGGGGATGGCTTTGGGGACAAGGGTGGCGGATAACAGCTGGAAGCTCTTGATCTTCGCTAGACAGACTAGAAAACGCATTGAAGAGACAGACGCCTTTGCCCGCCGTGCTGGAGGGAATGTATCCAGGGTCGGGATGAGCAACGTGTCATGATCATTGAGTAACTGTAGCAGAACTGTGGCCAAATGACACCACTCTGCTCACTTTCAGTGCCCCAGGCTGAAGTTCATTAATCCTTCAGAAAATTGCTTTTTTCCCCCTGAAACTTATATCATGGAACTCATCATGTAAGTGTATGTCTCCAAGACCATTGGAAAGATAGTCTCATAACTTCAGTTTTCTCTCTTCCAGGAGACTGCAGAGTGCTGATGAGTTCACAGCCAACGAGTCGGCGGAACAAGGAGTTTATTCCTCCTTACAATTCTCTGTTCCAGCTCTTAGTCCAGCTTGGCAGGAGCGCTCACACCAACACCAGGAGCAGAGGACGCTGACCACACCCTGGCCACAGGGATTGCCGAGAGAGGGACAAACCTCACTTGCCAGACAGCGAGACTGCTCAAGTTACCGATGAATGTAAAGTTACTGAGGGAGCTTCCCCCATCTCATTCACCGCCCGGGGAGAGGCCCCACCCACTGTGGGCGGGGTCCCCCATCTCATTCACCCGCCCAGGGAGAGGCCCCACCCACTGTGGGCGGGGTCTCCCATCTCATTCACCCGCCCAGGGAGAGGCCCCACCCACTGTGGGCGGGGTCTCCCCATCTCATTCACCTGCCCGGGGAGAGGCCCCACCCACTGTGGGCGGGGTCTTCCCCCATCTCATTCATCTGCTCAGGGAATGGCCCCACCACTGTGGGCGGGGTTTTCCCACATGAAACAGAAAAGCTCTGGCAGGCTAGCTCAGTCTTTGCCTTAACTACTATTCACAAATGCACCCAGAGTGCTGCCTTCAACCGTCAAGATGACGTCTGCATAGCTAAGTAGCACAGTAACCCAGAACGGCTTTTGTGGCACAGGTTTGTCTCAGGGCACTAAACCAGACTGCAGCCCCTCCTCCTTCTCTTCCTCGCAAAACACTGTGAGCAGCATTGTGGGGTTTGCTAGGCCCAGAAGCCTGCACTCTGGATGATACATTAGCAACTGAATGGGCCATTGAGTGACTCCTCCCTTGGGTGGTTGAGTTTGCCTCTTGTCTGCAAGGCAATGATAGGCCGAACTCCCTCCTTGGAAGTTGAGAAAACTCCCAGGTCCTTTGGAACGCTTTTGTTTCTCTAAGAAACCGGCTAGGCTGTTCCTCCCCCAACACTTCTGTCCTGCTTACCTGAGAGATGTTAATACATGCGCCAAGTAATTCTGTTTTGGGGCATACATTGTCCATTCTCTTCTGGCAACAAGGTGACATGCCTGTTTACTCTACCTGGCGACATCATGTCTGGTCCTGCAGCAGCTAGATGTCACTCCTAACTTCTCTTTGTTAACTAGAATGCATATGTTTTACATAATCCTATAAAAGAATTTGGTTCTGCTCCTTTTTGATGTTTTCCTGAATTTGGCCCTGCTTCTTGATTATAAAACCCCTGTATCTTACAATAAAGTTGGCTTGGATGATAGCAGACATCCAAGACCCCTCTGACCCAAAGCCTGAAACTTTTAATTCCTACCGCTCCCACTTCAGATTTCCACGTTTGTAGATTCGGGTTCATACTGGTTCGTGGGCCTGGACGCAGCATCTATTAACTAATTCTCTCTTTATTTTAAGAAGCTTAGATCAAACTTTCACATCACTGCCAATAGGTACAGGGAGTTTTCGGTTGGCTGCCTCTGCTTCTGATAACCCTGGTCTTACTGTTGTGATTCCTTGCTATGTTCGCTCTATTAACTGTATTTTGTTCTTTTAATAATTTCTTTTTACAATGAAACTTTCTATTTTGAGATAACCGTTGCTTCACATTCAGGTGTAAGAATGACAGAGGCATTCATTGCACCTACCTCCCGGTGTTTCCTAAAGATTGCATCTTGCCTGACTGTACAGAATCACAGTCATGAAACTGGCATTGATATCAGCACTACCACCATTTATTGAGACATTATATTTTATACACTTCTCTAGATTCCTTGTGTGAAGGGATGGAATAGAAATAGCAAATATAAATATTTACTTAATAGTTAATGCATAGGGTTCTTGGGATGTCACTAACAACTGCTAAATGATCTTCCAGAAATAAAAGCTTCCGATATTTGAAATAAGAATATGTATGACGTCATTTTGTCATCAAGACTAAAGATGGACTAGTTTCTAAGCATCTTCAGGAGACAGAGCAACAGCTAAGACCTTGGCTAGCTGTTTGGTGCTTGGATAGCTGTTTGCCAGGATTGGGGAGATATTCAGTTGGTAAAGTGTTTGCTGCAGAAGCGTGAGGTATTATTTAAGCCCCACATAAAAGATTGGGTGTGGTGACATGTGCTTATAACCCCAGCACTGGGGAGGTAGAGACAGGACTCTCCAGCTTGTTGGTCAGTCAGTGTTATTAAATACGCGCTTTTGGCTGCTGTCTTGAAAACAACATGGGAAACACCTGACCTTCATGCCCACATGCACGTGCACCTGCATGCACACACACCTCTATACATCCACACCCCCCTATACATGCATACATGCACCCACACATAAAGGAACCTTGGCAATGGGGAGCTCGCACTCGGTGGAATAGCGACTCGACTCCTCTTACTGCTGTCCTCCTGGACAGTCCCTTGAGTTCGCTCCTGCTTTCATTGCAGGATGTAGAAATGGATCGATATGATCCTTGTTTCTTATTCCAAGCTTTCTTTCCCGCTACTTGATTCTTGCAAAAGAAATCAGTGCAGATTCCCTTGCCGGCCCCGAGGCTTGGTTTAGGGTTGGAGAGCTTCATTACTGTAAGAGAGGTTGTGTGACCCCTAAATTGCCCGGCCATGGACTTGTGCCAGGGGGCCAGGAACCTTGTTAAAGCGCTGTGCACTTAGAATCCAGCGGTTTGTAGCATGCACCCTCCTGCCTCTGTGAGTTTTAGGATGAGACCATTTTGGTGAAGACGACGACAGACAAGGAGGTCCTAAAAAGTAGGAAGATGGTCTTTGGTAGGCAGCCTCATCGGCAATAGACTTCATCTCCAAGCATCTGAGCGGCTTGGGAAGCAGAGTCTGGAGGCGTGGCGGAGGGTCTGGGTTTGAGTCCACAAGGACGGCTGTTAGTGGGAGAATCAAGGGAAGGGAAGAGCGAGGCTAGAGCGAGGGCAGAGTGGGCGAAGCTCCCGCCACACTTGTCCTGGAGTGTTTGTGTGTTTAACAGTCATGATCACTCAGCTGTTTCTTCACTATTCTTGGGCCAATTCATTCGTTCTGACCACCGATAGGCATGTTTGTGATGTTGCCTCATCTTTGCGAGGCACTTTTATTACTTCCACATAACAGAATGAAAGGCTCAGAGAGCTTATTGCACAGAGATGCCCAGCTTTGGCTTGCAGGACTGCATGGGAAGCAGACCAGTGCGACTTTAGAGGCGAGAATCTCAGACACTGCATTCCGTGTACTGAGCCGTGCATGGCTTTGCACACGCCACATCATGCCTCAGCTGTGCACACGCAGTGTTGTTACATCATGCCTCTCGCTCTTTCCACAGAGCCAGCTAGCAGCGCAGAGACAGGAAGTTTCAATGAGGGATATTTATGGTTTGTGTCAACAAGTGGCTCGGCGACTCTTGGCAGGTCAGTGAAGTTCTGCTTAGGAGTTTGTTCAGCTGCAGGCCAAGGGAGATAAGCCCCGTCCCAAGAGTTGCTGAGAGAAGCGGGAATGTTGGACACACGTTTTGGAAAAGGGTGCTCCACGTAGAATGTGATTCAACATGCCAAGCAGAGCTAAGTGCTTAGGAAAGAAACAACTTTCTCAATTCGGAAAGAACGCAGGGGCATAGGCGGTGTTGGTGAGCTGCGGGTTTCAGGGAGAAGGAAGCAGCGACTTGGAGACTTCAAGAATAAGGTGGAAGAAGTGAGCAAGGATGATTCCTAACAGGCACACACACGGGAGTGTACACACTCCCCCATGTGTACCCACCCTGCACTGCAGCACACACACCACACACACACCATACACACATACATGAAAGAAAGAAAGAAAAAGGACTTTGGTGTTTGCCAGCCCAAGGAATGAAAGATTCTTTTCAAAGGCACATTACAAAATCCAAATGACTGCATATGCCAGTGCACAAAGCTATAGCAGCGACTCTTACAGGCATAGCATTGCTTGGGGACTTAGAACCGACTCAGGGTTAGTTACTTTTGCCTTTAAAGAGTCCTAGGCTGGGTCTTGAGAGTTGGCTGGCTCACATCTGGAGAGACAGACAGATAATAAACCCACCAACGCAGTATGGTAGACGAATTGTGAGCTCAGAAGGAATGACATCAGAAGCTGGATGTAGACCCCTATCTCATACCAGCCCTCATGAGGTGTGTGTGTGGGGGTTATGTCTGATTTCCAACCTGATCAGGTTGAGAAATGCCTAAGGGTAGGAAAACACACCTTTGGGGATCAGAGACTTTCATCCCGGCAGACCCTGAGCCAATGAATGATTAAGTCATTGGTGAATTTGAAAGGATCTTGGGAGGTGGTGGAGCTGTAGAAGGTGGGGTCTAGCTGGAGGAAGTGGGGCGCCAGGGATTTGTGTCTGGTTCTGGTCTCTTCCTGTTCCTTCACTCGTCTGCTTTCTGTCTGCTTTAGCACGAGCTTCTCTACCCTGCCATGATAGACCGACACCTTTAAAAACCTTGAGGGCTGTCTTATAAGTTCTTCTGCACCTGCTGGCTATTATGTCACAGGAGTGAAAACGCTAACTGCTGACATGTCTGGGGAGCACGTGAACCCCTCGCTCCCACCAGCAGCACAACGACTGAGTCTCAGTCCCTCTTCTGAGAAGAAGCAGCGGCCGCTGCCGACCCGGCTGCCTGCCTGGCAGCGGCCTGAGCCCTGTGGCCTGCTGCCCTTCTGCCCATCATGATGGCGTCAACATGCAGGCTTGGCGGGGATGGCTTCTCTGGATGGAGGGACGGGAAGTCCTTGTCACAAAGTGTTCTTTTATATTTTCTTCTTTTTTTGGCTAAACAACAAGGTACTTTATTAATGCAGCATATACACACAAACTACGAAGGAATAAGAAATTTACAGATCTAATCGTAACACACAGGCGGAAAGTCAACATCCAGGCTGGACAGGATGCTAGAAGGAGACGGCAGATGATTAGATTCTCAGGGTGGAAAGGGCGCCTTCGTAGGCGAAGGGGGGTCCAGGGGCAACAGCTTCTCGAGTCTTCCCTCCTCGGCCAGCATCATGAGCCACAACCTCATGCCGCGGGGAGGCGTGCGATCTGGTGCTCTTCCGGACGGTCAAAACTCTTAGAAGCTAGAGGATCGTAGGGAAAGAACTTCTCGATTTCTGGATAGGCGTCATCAGAGGCAGGAACAGAGCTCTTTGCTTTCACTGTCTTCTGAGTGATCTTTTTCACAGTGAAGGCTGCGTGTTTTTGCTTTAGGGGTCCATGAGTCTTTGCGGGCTTTTGTGTAGCTCTGTTGAAAGTTCCCAAAGCCTTTCTGTCAGTTTTAGGTAAGGCTTTTGGAGCAATGAATGTTTTGCCAACTCGTGGGGTTGAAAGCTGCAATTTCTTATCTAAGGCTTTGATGCCAGAGCCCAGCTTCTGCCCATCCTTAGGAGCCCCCCCCCCCCCGAGGCCTGGTTCTCCATTATCCTATCCACAAAGATTAGAGTAGCCAGGCTGGGTTAAGTCGCCTCACCAACAGCCGCGCTCACCAAACCCTCTGACCTATTTTATTCTTAAAATATTTTACCCTCCGATTCAAGCATCTGAGCTCTGCTGGCTCCTAACAACTAGCCCTAGAGATTTCTTGAAGGAAAGGGAAGACAAGCACATCTTGTTCTCATTATGATTTACACACCGGGCTGGAGAGGTGGCTCAGGGGTTAAGCCTCCGCCTTGCAGGCGGAAGGTCCTGAGTTCAGATCCCAGATCCCACATATAGACACCAGGCAGAAGCGGGGGTGGCCTGCGCTTCTGGTCCTGGTAGGGCGGAGCCTGTGAATCCCGGGGCGGAAGGAGGTGGAGGCGTCCATGGTGGTTCGCGAATTCGTCCGTGGTTCTACACACACACACACACACACACACACACACACACACACACACAGAGACGTGCGCGCACATACACACGCATATGCACACAGTTGAATAAATAATAAAAATAATAAAAATTTATGATTTACACACCACATGTATGGCTTCTTCTGGCTACAGGGAACAGAGCGGGAAGACAGAGGGGGGATGGAATATATGCAAGCCAAGACCATTTGTCCTACCTGTTTGTTTCTGTAACAGAACACCACAAAGGGAACTTGTTTCTTACAGTTCCGAAGCCCAAGATCAAGATCCCTGAGAAGGACCCATCTTATCGTCTTAACATGGTAGAAGGTAGTGTGGAAAACAGAGGTTACCTGGGCCACATCTTGCTTCTATAAGAAGTCCACTCTTCTATAAGAAGTCCAAACTTGCAACTACCTACTCCTGTCAACCTTCAGAATCCAACCAGTTGTCACTAGGTTGTATCTTCCACACTGCTGTGTTGAAGATGAGGCTTCTGATGCGTTCGCTTTGAAGCAGAAGTTCAAGCCATCATACTGTAGAACATTGACCTAATGACTAAAGACCAAAATTACAGGAAGCGAGGAACACTTCCATGTTCTGGAGCGTTCTAGAAATATCTATGGAAGGGGCTGGAGAGGTGGCTCAGGGGTTAAGCCTCTGCCTTGCAGGTGGAAGGTCCTGAGTTTGTATCCTAGACCCCATGTATAGACGCCAGGCGGAAGCGAGGGCGGCCTGCGCTTCTGGTCCTGGTAGGGCGGAGCCTGTGAATCCCGGGGCGGAGTAAACAAAGAGGAGGTGGAGGTGGTCCATGGTGGTTCCCGAATTCGCCTGTGGTTCTACACACACATACATACATACACACACACACACACACATACATGCACATACACACATGCATACACACATACGCACACACAACTGAATAAACAAACAAAAAATTAAAAAAAGAAATATCTATGGAATCATAGCATGAAAGCAAATCACTTGTGTTTCTTAAGTGAGGAAGCCTTTCCTGTTTGTTTCTTATCCCATGAGCTCCCGTGGGATGCAGGAGAAGGGAACTTGGGTCTCAGACACACGTAGATGGTTGCCGATGGCTCTTCTTACTCTTCGTACGACAGGGCAGAATTCTCCTCATTGTAACTGACAGATCCCAGGAATGCAGGGTAGAGACGCTGCTCTGAGTCGGCGTGTTTTTCTCTCCTCCAGAGAATGAAAACGGGTAGAAGAAGACAATTGAAAGGCAGAGAGCCATCATGAACGATGGATGAAGCTAGGGGAAAGAGCAAGCCAAAGAAATAACTTAGAAATTCAGAGAGAACGCGCTTCAAGAGTTCCTTTCTGAGCTCATCATGGGGAAAAAATACTCAGGTTGGAGAAATGTGCCAGGATAGCCGGGGCCAGTTGTGCTGATTTTATTCTCCAGGGCTGTAGGAGTTTTCCCATTCTTGCCAGCTTTTGGTAGGTTCTTTTGGTTGTAAGAAGGGATTGGGGGGGTTGGTGCCTCCTCTGGTCCTGAAGGTGTGTAAAGGGGGTGGGGTGGGGGCTTAGGACCCTGGACAGAGCCTGTGGCTGCACTAGAAAGCAGCCCCGCAAAACTGAGGCGCAGAGGAAATCCTGCCCGGCCTTTGCTACATCTAGTCTACCAGACCTTTTGGGGGTCCACGAGCTAAAAGAACTGGGTTTCTGGGCAAATTTCACAGTGACTTCAGAGAGTGCTTTGGTTCAGGCCCACAGTGGTAGCTATGTGACTGAGAGTGTCATATGGGACTGATGCTTTCTTGTTTTTTTAGATTAATTAGTTAATTGTGTGTGTGTGCAAGAGAGAGAAAGAGAGAGAGAGAGAGAGAGAGAGAGAAAGAAGAGAAAGAGAGAGAAAGAGAGAGAGAGCAAGAGAGAGCACTGTGTGTTCTTGTGGAGGACCAAAGGTGATTTTGGAATCATCCTGGATTGCTTCTTTTTGCTTGGCTCTGGGATTTCTCATGTTCTGCCCAACAGAGCCAGAAGTGCAGGCAGCTCCCATTTCTGCCCGGTATTTTTACGTGTGGGACCTGGGATCCAAACTCGGGACCTTCTGCTTGGGAGGCAGATTCTTAACCTCTGAGCCATCTCTCCAGCCCGCTTTCTTGGTTTTTGAAGACCTAAGCAAGCAAGGGCCTCATCTATTCCTTGGGTGGCCTTTTGATTTTCCCTTGTTCTGTGTGATGGACCAGGGTGTGCTCGAGCTTCTTCGGGCAGCTCGGTGAGCTGCTCCTTGCATAGGCTTCCCAGAAACAGAAGAGGAAGCACATGGAGCCCTTCTCCCAGGGCCATGCATTTTAGTATAGCTTAACATACTGAATTGTCACGGTTGCATCTCTTGGGTGTCGTTCCAACTCTTAATTCTGTTGCCTGGATTCTTAAGTGTCTTTGGGTGGTTTTAAGCATAAGTCATTCAGTGTCAGTAAGCAAGCAGCAAGAAACAAGATCAGTTTCAGCGTAGAGTCCGGTAGGCTGGTGAGAGGAGTCTCCTTCTTTGGCACGAATGTGCAAGACTTTCTTACCCACTGTGCGACAGAATCAAACAGCATAGTTTGCGTTCTAAGCCCCCACTATCTTTGAGGCAGAAAAGAAACCTTCCTATCCACGGGAAACCGGATCTGTGTGGTAGATGGGCGTGATGGTTGCTTTCCTTGTTGATTGGCTAGTTGTTTGCTTAGAGACTGATCCAGATGTTGCCTCGGAGGTGTGTGAGATGTGATCAACCTCTGTGATCATCTGACTGTAAGTAATCATATTGCCTTCCATGACAGATAT
Organism: Typhlomys cinereus; assembly: GCA_023101885.1. Classification (NCBI taxonomy): domain Eukaryota; kingdom Metazoa; phylum Chordata; class Mammalia; order Rodentia; family Platacanthomyidae; genus Typhlomys; species Typhlomys cinereus. The sequence goes on along the minus strand of JALPQD010000446.1, from coordinate 1,104,877 downwards.
ATTCATCTGACTAATTGAAGGCAGAAGAGCAAGGACTTGGGGTTGTCTGAAGAAAAAAGGGTTCTGCTTCTAGAAATTTCTTTCTGCTTCCCCCCCCCCCCGCCATCTAAGCAGCCAGGCCCCTGCTCCAGCCCATAGTTCAAACATAGTCTCACCATTGCCATTTGTTTTGACCTAGGCTTGCTGAGAGAGTTGGGGCTTCCCAGGCCTATCTCTCACTGCTCCCATTAGGCAACTCCTTGACGTCAGGTGGATTCTCCTCCTCTGGAGAACCTTTAGTAATGAACCGGAGGGTCAAGGTGAAGTAGCCGAGAGATCTGTGTGTCCCATGCCTCACATCGGGTGCAGCGTCCTGCCGTGTGTGGCTACTACAGTTGGGTTCATGGTGAGGGAAGGCATGGGGGGGTGGCAGGGGTGTCCCGCAGCAGAGTCCAGGCAGGGAACAGAGAGCTGTCACCAGGGTTCCTCGAAGGACCTTTCAGCGGTGTAAGCGAAGGGAAGCCTGGTGCATCCAACAGTGAGCAACTAGGAGCTGATCTGGTCGTGTGACCTTGGAATTGACGAGGCCAGGGACAGGCAGATATGGGCACTTGGTCACAGGTGGAACTGGGGGCTGACAGAGAGGATGGAGGCGCGCCCTGCCTTTCCTCCAACCCACATCGCAGCTGGGACCTCCCACTAGCTGAACCCATCTGGGACCCTCAGGGCAGGACCCCTCCTGGAAGCCATTTCCCAGGAGCAGCCTCCCGGGACACCAAAGTGGGAGAGAGGAGCGAAGAAGGGAGCTGGGCAGCTCGTCCACAGAACCGGCTTTTTAGGGAAGACAGATCTTGTCGACATGGCTGCCATTTTGAGAGCAGAGACAGGAAGACAGGAGAACTTCCTTTCTTGGTGCGAAGATCCTCCTGTGGAGTAAAAAGAGCTGCAGACCGGAGGTCAGAAGGGTAGAAGATGTCGGAAGGCAGCCAGAGCTTCTGATGCGGAGTGGAGGGGGGCCGGGACTGAAAGGTTCCCGTGTGGTATGCAGAGGATGCATAGGCCGCAGGAATGACGCTCGGCCGGAGGGACACAGAAGACACGAGATCCTGGATACACACGGGTCCCATCAAAGTGGGGAGTGAGGGAAACAGGTAGAATGGGACTCGGAGGGAAGGTGAAGGGTCACGTAACGTGTGGGACTGAGAGAAAGTCAAGTCCAGACCTTCTCTGGGAGAAGCCCCCAATGATGAGGAATGGCTCCCATCTCCCTCCAGCAGGCTGTCAGCAGCCGGTCAGTAGAGGTGAACCGCAGAGGGATTGTTGAGTGAGCTGATGCAGGTCAAAGTTGCTTTTTGACCCATAGTTTAATGTCATGTAGGTTCCAGAGAATTCGGAGAAAAACAGAGAGAGGCTACTAAGAGAACAGATCAGAGCAGATCCCAGGCAGGGGAAACAAGATCAAAATTCTGTGTCGGGAATCCGTTTTAAGCTTGTATTTTCCAGGAGCAACATTTAGAGGTTATTTATTTATTTTTATGTTTGCTGTACATTTATGCATTATAAATAAGTGTGTTTGCATGCCTCTTCTTCTACCATTCCTCATGTGTACGCATGTTTAGGGTATGTGCATGTATGCATGTTCGCGTGTGTTGAGTACATGTGTATGTAGGCCCACGGAAACACTCTCCATCATTCTTCCACTTTATTTTCTTGAGACTTTATTCTAACCAAACATAGAGATCACCGAGGGGGATAGTCCAGATGGCCACTTTGCTCTGGGAATTCTCAGGCTCTGCCTTCCAAGGTTGGAATTACAGGTGGGCCAACCCAGCTCTGGGTCTATTTCTAAGGGTTCTGGCATCTGGATATCAATCTTCTTGTTTGCACAAGTTAGTGCTTTAAGCACGGCAACTCTCCAGCTTTGTATTTGAATTTTTAATCATCTTTTTTCTCTAGGGTGAACATTCTGGGGGTCTTATTCAAAGGTAGAAGCACAGCCCTGAGTGTTGGCAGTGGACATTAAAGAGAATCACAATCTTCGAGCCATAATTCTTTGCTCTGGCCCCAGATATTCATCAACCTTCCAATGGAATTTCACCATAACATTGTTCAATATGCCCAAGGACTTATTATTAAAACAGGTCTTTAAAAACATTGTGTGAAAGTGTTTAAACAAATTCAATCTTATTTGTTTGTAAGTCTAAGTAAATCTATATGTGTGCACTATTATGTGATATTGTATTTATAATCTCATGGTCATTGTATGTGGGTAGTTATAAATTTATATTTATAATCTGTACATATACTTCCCTAACTACTTCTTAGCTTCAGTTTTTACAATAAGAGGAAGAAAGTATCTTGAAACATATATGACATATTATAGGATAGACCTTCAAATGAAGTTAAATTATTTTGGAATCTACAGTTTAAGGTAGAAGGTTGGCATCAAGTTCATTTGCAAGCAGCCGAAGGCACTCACTTCGAATTTTTCTTTTTATCTGAATCATAAGACTATGTTGCTATGCAAAGACCTTGAAAGACCAAGAAATGACACAAAATGTATGACATAATTTTCTAAATGACCAGCCATCACTTCTCTAAGAAATGCTATCTTCATTTGTAACTCTCAGGGTATCCTGGAATTTATAATACAAATAAGATTTCTGTGGGATTGAGTCCACAGCCCACACATAACAGCCCAGTATATCTTCATTAACAAGAAACATTTCTATTGATTTCATTTGGCGAGGTTTCATATTACATATAACAAATATGTATGGTCACCTAAATGAATTATTACAATCCAATTTGGAATGATTGCATAGGGTTATTGTGTTATCTCGAGGACGCTTTAGTCTCTGGGTGTCAAAACTGTTTTTATTTAATGGAATAACATGGAAAAGTTAATCAGAGTAGGTTAACCTCTGTGGAGCTGAAGGTCACATGCATTTACTCTCAGCTGGAAATGGGAGCTTTTGGTGTTGAACTCCGGCTGGGGGTGGAGGAAGGCGAAGGTGGAAGAGGAACCGTCAGCTGACTTCATCTTGCAATTTCCTCTAGTCTCGTCAGTATCACTCCGCTCGTGGGGCTTTTTCAATAACTGGATTTTTTGATTAAAAAAATTTCCTGCAAAGAAAATAAAATTAAACAGGCAATACAAACATAATGAAAAATCAATAGTGCAGTTAACATTTCTATTGTGTATTATCGAGCGACCCGTTCAGCTTTGCACACGCGCACGCGGACATGGAGTTTCTGAGCAGAAGGGAGGTTCAGGAATTGGGAAGAAAGACTCCTCTTCTGAAAATTGTGTTTCCAAGAAAAATGGAGCTTCTTGTAACATGAATCCTGTCCTGGGGGGTGGGGGTGTCAGAACACAGAGAGGGAACTGTTGTATAACTGGACTGACAACTTGCTTTTGCTGAGAGAATGCAGAGACAGTTTAAAGCGTAGTATTCACCAGGTGTTCTCTCTCCTAGAGCTGCTTCTGCAAGGTGAGGCTTTTGACTCGGTACTTCTTTGGTCTTGCTTGCTCTTGGATTTGCACACAGACATATGCTTTCACTTCAAGTTAGTGCATTTGACCATGAACTTGTATGAACCGAGTCCTTCAAGTTTGCAACATTTCTTCACAACTTTTAGTTCAGATGGTCAACTGATATAATTTTTTAAAAATTTCATTTTACTACTAAAAAAAAAAAAAACCATGATCATGTATAGGGAAGCTCAAGTGCTGGGAAGGAAGGATCTCAGGGTCCAGAGGCGAGAGATCAAAGCTGGTTCAGAACCAGAACCTTGGAACCAAAAGACAATGGGAAACACGGAGGAGCAGAGGATGTCCAGCCTAGGTCGAGTATGGATCGAGGGCGGATCAAATTCCATCAAGAAGGACCGTCCTGCCATTGAAATAAAATCAAAGCTCTACCCAGCTCCAGATGTGGGTTTTGCTCTCTGGACCTTGGGTAGAGTGAATAGCTGAGGGGAGTCGGAACGCATAAGCCTCTATGGTCTATGGGTAGGAGGCTGAATGTGTTGCAGTGGCCAGACCTCAGGCCAAAATATCGCATGAAAAACCAGTGTAGCATAGAAAGGAATATTGAAATCAGCCTAGAGCTGGTGAATGTCATGGAACCAGAAGAGTTCCAAAGGTGGGGTCGCTTCTGAATCTAGGGTGCCTGTGCCAAAGATGGACTTCAATCACACTGTGCGAGTTGTGTGTGATTACTTCCCACAAGCAACCTAAAGATAACCTGTGATAATTAATCCTGGGTGTCAACTTTGACCACACCTGGCGTTAACTAGGATCAGCTGTCAGACCACCTGAAGAAATTATCCGGATCAATATATTTACAATACAAAGACCAGCTCTAGATCTCATTGGAACCTCCCAGTAGTGGACCATATAAAAGAAACCACAGAACAGAAGACTGGGAAGAAGAGAGACTCTCTGAGAATGTTTGCAGTGACTTAGCTGCCTCCAGCTTCGGCCACCAGCCATGCTGTTTCTGCCGTGAAAGACTGTATCTCCCCTCTGGAACTGTAAGTTGGATAAATCTCCCTTTCTGCCTTAAGTTGTTTGACTTTGGGTGTTCTCTCACGGCAATAGTTAATAGTACCTATTATATAACCCAATCACTAAAAAGGCACTGTAGGGCCAGCCAGATAGTTCAGTGGGCCAAGGCATTGCTTTGAAGCCTGGTGACTGATTTCTCTAGAGCCCACATGGTAGAGAGAGCTGACTTCCACAAGTTGTCCTATACTTCTATACATGCCATTTGGTGCACACTTATGTGTGCGCATGCGCATGCACACACACACACACACACACACACACACAATATGAGTAAACATAAAAAGCCGCATTTCTGGAGTGAGATTGCCAACCTCTACAATGAATGGGAGAATCCACAGAACGGTGGATAAGAGTAAAGTCCAAGGATCTGAAAATGGACGTAATTAAAACACAAAGCAAGAAAACAAAGCACAGATTTTCTAATGCAGATGAAAGAGAAGCAGCTGGGCTTGAGGAAGGAGGAAGCTGCCATTGCGGCAGCTCGAGAAAGATGATTTTCAACATAATGTGACACCTCCCTGAAAATAGTTATAGGATGAAGCCATGACCAATATGGAACCTGCAGGCCACCGTGAGCGTGAAAGGAAATACTCTGAAACGGAGCCAAGGAGTTCCAAAGGAAGCTGTGGGGCGAATGGGAAAGACACGTTTTATTTTACTTGTGAGTTGGAGTCTGGTGCAGCCCGGGCTGGCCTTGAACTGGCTATAGAGGATGACGCCGAACCTCGGATCCTTCTGCCTCTGCCTTCCGGGTGTCAGGATCACAGCCACACGCTGCTGTGCCCAGGGACGTGGTGCTGTGGATCAAACCAAGGGCTCTGTGCATGCCGCGCAAGCCCTCTTCCAACTGAGCTGTACTTGGGAATATTTTTTAAGATATTGCTTTTTTTGGAGAGTCATAATTAAACCATCAGATCACTTTGCAGTTGCACCCCAATCCTCCACAGGGGTGCATATCATTAACTGACACCTGAAACATGGCCGTGATGCCATGGGATGATGAAGATGAGAGGAACGTCTGTTTTATTCTCTCTCTCTCTCTCTCTCTCTCTCTCTCTCTCTGTCCCCCACTGAAGAGGGCACTTGAGTGTGTGTGCCTGTGGAGGCCCAAGGGTCACATCTGGAATCATGCTGGATTGCTCTACCGCCTTATTGCTTTGCTCCGAGGATTCCCAGGCTCCTCCTTCTGAGGTGGGAATTACACGTCACAACCGTATCCACCTGGGGGATCTGAGAGCTGAATTCAGGTCCTTTTGCTTTCGAGCAGAGGCTTTGACCCTTGAGCCATCTCCCCACGGGCGTCTTTTCAAAGCATGACACAGCAGCAGTCACACTGAGGGTCTTCTCAACGCAGCAGATGTCAGGGCTGACTGGATTCTCTTCCTCAGTGATTAGAGAAAGTGACTACCAGGTTCATGGAGAGGAGAAGCCTTCGGGAAGTTTCCAGCCAGCTGCTGGCAGAGGTCAATCCCTCTCACACTTTTTTGAGTAAGATAGTTTTGTTCCATAAATTGTTGTATTTATGTTCTTAGGAAAGACAGTTTCTATTCATCCCACAACAACAGATTAAAGACACCTCCGTCCCAGGCCAGCTTTGTGAACTAGTGAATTTGCTGGGGTTACTTAACAGGAGGGTGGGATTGCAACTTATAGGAGGGGCATGGGGGACAGTTACGGTTAGAACTTAAATTACCCCCACGGGCTCATGTATTTGAATTACAGCTGGTGTTAGTGTTTGAAGGTTGTGGCGCCTTTAAGAGCTAGAACCTTGCTGGAGGAAGGAACGTCACAGGGTGGGCCTTGAGGTTTAGAAGCCCAGCCCTGCTTCCCCTTGCTCTCTCTGTCTCCTCCCCCTTCTGCCTCCAGCCATGCCTTCTGCTTTATGAGTCCCACCAGAGAGGACTCTATCCTCTGGAACCAAAGCCAAATAAACAACATTTCTCTGTAGGTCAGTCGTGTCAGAGTGTCGCCTCACAGACAAAGAAGGGTAACTCCAAGAGGATGGTTTCTTACAAGACAGGTGGGATTCAGGCAGCTGCCTCTGGAAGGTCCCAGCCCAGCGTGAGTGAAGTCGCACCCTCTGCACAACTTGCAGGCCGCTCTGCCACCGGAGAGTCTCCTCTCTTCCAGCAATGGTCCACTGCTTGGATAACCTTGGGGCATGTTCTCCTGCATCTTGTAAGCTTCTGGTGAGTTCCAACATTCTTGTAAGTTTCCCATGCCCCACTCCATGAAGCTGTGTTTCAAATCTGGAGGGAACAGACACACCACATCAGTGAAAATAAAAACCAAAGATAATCTGAGACATGTGGCCAAGCGTTACGACCCGAATGATCAATCAAAGGAAGCAGCATTGAAAGAAGGAAAAGGCAGTCGGAAGGCCCCATGGGCTGCAAGAAGCGAAGGCAAGTTAGGTGATACTTTTAAAATTGATCAAAATGACATGAGCATCAATAATGTCAGTATCCATTGTTGGACAATGATTTCATGGGTGATATTATAGAAAAGCAGAATTCAGAAAGAACTTAGAGAGGTCACAGATCCTTATCTTGAGTGGAAAGTGCATACTGGCTAACATTATATCTGGAGTGTTCTTCATGGTTAACATGATAATATAGTGGTAATTATGCTTATGAGTGAAGGCATAGAATTATGGGTAGATATTCCAAAATGATATAAACAGGCAAAAAGAAACAAGGTGCAGTGTCCTGGACACTGGGTCGCCAGCCCCGGGACGTACCTGTCTGAGCAGATCCTGGCGGCAGAGGGCTCAACGCACACAGTTCACGTGAACCTGCACCTAGACAAACAGACCTGTTCACACGTCTTGGCGCCAAGGATAGGAAAAAAAAAAAAAAAAAGAAGGAAAGGAGAAAAGAAAAAAACAATCCATAAGATGAACAGTAAAAAACACTCAAATGTATGATTGATAACCGAAATAAATATAAATGGATTAAAGTATTTATAAGTAAAACAGCAGACTCTCCATCTGTCCAAAGTGTTCTCATTTCTTGGATAGCCTGAGAGAGATCCTCTATTTTCCTTTGGAGCTCTGCTAGCAGGGGGAAGAGGTCATGTTTGAAGACAAGAGCAATAGCATGTGTCCACTCTGATAATCAAGTGCTACCTGGAAGCTTTATGGAGAATGATCAGATTCTGGGATGATCTCGTCTAGCGCTGTGATGAGATGCCTTGGGAGGTGGGGCTGGGAGAGTTGGTTTCTCCAGCTCTACTCAGATCCACAGGAGCAAAGGCAGAAGAGGAAGTGGGCCTGTTTGTATGTGGAGCACTTGGATGAAAGCCAAAAATGTAGGCTGAGTAGTTAAACGACTTACAACACGGTGGGATGACTTTATGAAGAGCGCTGATAACGGAATCAATGGCCGCACACAGCGAAGAAAGACTCTGGGATCTTAATTGAGTTTTCCTTCAGTAGGATGTGGCTACCAGATCAGCTAATGCAATCTTGAAGGTAACGATGGCGGGAGAATGTTCAGCTTGAAAGATGCGATAGATCTCTCCACTCACTTTGAATATGAATTTGAAGAATGAATTTGGTATGGTGCTCCGAAAGAAGCGCTGGTAAAGTCAGATCCAGATGTGAATCCACATCTGGTGCAGGTGCTGGAGGAGCAGACATGTTTATTAGTTACTTTTCATCTCTCTATGCCCGACAAAGGGGTGATTCTGGCTCGAAGTTTGGAGGATGCACTTTGTCCTGGCAGGAAGGCGGGGTGTCTGGAGGCTTTCATTCACAGTTGGGAAGCAGAGAGAGATGATCACTGGTGCCCGGCAAGCCCCGTCTGCACTTATGATTCTGACTCCCTGCCCGCGGGATGGTGCTGTGCACATTCAAGGTGGATAGTCTCACCTCAAGGAATCCATCGCACGGACCCCCACACAGACACAGCCAGAGGTCTGTCTCCCAGGAGAGTCTAGGTCTTGCCAAGCTGACAATACTAACCATCATGGTTCTCTTAGATCCGACCCTACCTGGATGTCCTGATACACAGGGATGTTACGGCTTTGGTAAACAACACTGGAACCACTAGGAAGTATCCTAACCAGGTAGGAAAGTACAAACAAGCTTCTCTCTCTCTCTCTCTCTCTCTCTCTCTCTCTCTCTCTCTCTCTCTCTCGTGTGTGTGTCCTCCTGTCAGTTTTAACACTGGCTTTTATTTCAGGCAGTGTGTGTGTGGGGGGGGCAGCAGTGTGCTCGTGTTTGCTGCTGGCGGCCAGGTGCCTGCTCACTGCTGTGAGCGAGCCTTCTGTTACAACCAGTGTTTGGGCTGAGAGTCTAGGCAGAGTCCTGTCCCCTGGACCCAATGTCCATCACGGCTCTGGAGAATTGGACCCATGTCACTGTCACAGCATAAAAGATTTCCATTGACCCGCAGGCTGATGGAATTTCAATCCCTGAGCCGGAGTCCATCTATTCTGCCTCTCCTTCCCCTAGGGACAGGCATGGTGTCCATGGTCAGCAGAACGAAGGCCAGGCAGGGTCATTAATATTTCAAAAAGGTAAACATGGAAATGACATCGCTGGTAACACATCGCTCTACCAGGGCAACTCTCAGGCGGTGGGAGGGAGGCATCCTGCATTCTTCAGCAGGTTCCCATGGCAACCTGCTACCTGGCTGGTCCCAGGGCCTCCCCGTCTATATAGAAATAAGCTCTTGCGTTCCCTGCCCAGGTGTGTTTCTTCCCTGGGCCTGCCTTGGCTCCCAGGCTGCCACTCAGCTGGTGTTCTGACTTGAGTGACATTTGCTGAACTCTGTGCTTCTGTGGCAGTGTGTCTGCAGGGAAGCTAGTCATTTACTTGGGAGACGGAACCATTCCTACACCATGACGGTGGTCAGTCAAGTCACCCTGTACCCCAGGGCTGAGACATGAAAGTAGCTAAGGCTACTGCTGCAAAGACGCAGAGAGACTCCAGGGAAGGAAGGCCCTTACGTTGCTTCGTCACAGACGAGCCAAGGCATTTTGTAAAAAGATTCCAAGACCAGCATGCATCTGGTGAACATTCCTAGGTCCTAATGAACATTGACAAATAATTGTTAAGAACCCAGATTTTGGAGGGCTAGAGAGATGGCTCAGGGGTTAAGACACTGCTTCGCAAGCAGAAGGTCCTGAGTTCAGATCCCACATTGAAAATGCCAAGCAGAAATGGCGGTGTCCTATACTTCTAGTCTTGGTGGGCGGAGCCTGGGAAATCTCAGAGCAAAGCAAGAAGGTAGAAGATTCAATCCAAGATGATTCCTGAAGTCACCCTTGGTCCTCCACAGGAACACACACAGTGCCTTCTCTCTCTCTCTCTCTCACACACACATACACACACACACCCCAGAGTAATTAAATAAATAAAAAAGAACCCAGATTTTGGCTCTGTGCTAGCTGTGATACATCCTCTGTTTCCCCATCTGTAAAATACAAATAGCGAGAGTTCTTCTATCCCAGACACTGAAGGAGTGTGGTCCACGAGGGTGACGTCACCGTGACTACCATGGTCGCAGTGGTCATGAGACCACACAGGGAGGCCTTCTACAGTCACGTTCTCATGGTCCAGGTGTGAAAACTCAGAGGTTCTCCGTGAGAACCGTAGTTTTGTTTGTAAAGATTCCTGGGGCAGCGGCCAGTGAAGATAGGAAGGAGAACCCCAAGCTCTGACTTCCAGCCGCTTCTCCCTGCAGGGCAAGACCAGGAAGCCGCGGCCCCTTCATCTTCATAGGAGAGAACAAAATTGGTCTGGAAGCAGCTAATGGGCAGCCATATTGTTCCCAGAAACCAAGATCAATAACTGTGAACTGTATCAAAAATGCCACAAGAAGTAAATGATTCCACCACTTCGACCACAAGCCTGGGGCTGGCTGCACCACACTGAGGGCTGCGGAAAGATAACCGCCGTGGTTTTCCCTCCAAAGCCAGTGAGAAAAGAGGAGACGAGAAGGAAGAGCTACAGCCAGGAGAGCTCAAGTTCTTTCGTGTCTGTCGTTCACACACCGTTCTGAGCCCTTGATATGTTTAAATTTAATGCTGTAGCATTTTGGGTTAGGTTGAGAATTAATTAAACCTGTTTTCTAGATAAGAATGTTGAGACCTGAAGTTTTATTTTCATTTACTTATTTTGCCTCTGTGTGTGTGTGTGTGTGTCAGAGGGCACTGTGTGTCCCTGTGGAGACCCAAGGATGACTTCGGGAATCATCCTGGATGGCTTCTACCTCATTTTTGCTTCACTCTAGGATTTCCCAGACTCTGCCCACTAGGGCCGGAAGTACAGGCAGCCGCCATTTTTGCCTGGAATTTTTAGGTGGGACCTGGGATCTGAACTCAGGACCTCCTGCTTGTGAGGCAGCGTCTTAACCCCTGAGCCATCTCTCCAGCCTCTAGGGCTTTTCCTTAACAGGCCGTCGTTCACATACAGCATCTTGGAGCTGGAGGTCAGAACAGAACTGTGAGTTCCGATGCTCCCCACGTTGGTTCACTTTCTCTGATGATATAGTTGTGATAAACGCAGTCGAGGGCGTGGGTGTTCAGCATGTCATGGGTTTTGGAAGCACGCACAGCCATGTTGCCATCAGCCCTCACGCGGTGTGGCGAGTCATCAGTGTTCAGGACCATTAACACGGTACCCGTTGACTCTGATGTCTTCTCAGGGGGCCTAAAATGCACTTGCTCCTACGCAGGTGCCCGCCACTTGCCAACACTGGCCGGGCATGGACCCTCACTATGAGGCTGGGAGGGGCCCCAGAGGGTACACACTGAGGAAGACTAGTTGGAGTGGCGGTTCCATGAAGCCATCAGTCATGCCGGGGTGGGAAGCCTTCGAATGGCTCCTGTTCCTCTCGATAACACTTAGCCCCACTCCTGTGGGCACAGCCAATAAACTCCTTGATTCGTCAGGCGACAGTCATTACTCGGGTCTGCGATGGAACTCCTGTCTGAGATGGAAAGCCGGCTGTGCGTGGCGTCACCCCAGGAAAAGTGTTCAGACCACGCCTTGCCCACTGTTACTACAGTCTCTCCACTTTCATTTTCTTTATCTTGCAGAGCTTGTAAAGACGCCTCATTCACAATAGTCTCGTAAGACATTATAAAACCCCATACATCCTGCGTGCTTGTTTTGTGAGCCGTCAGATGAGTGTGTGTGTGTGTGTGTGTGTGTGTGTGCTGCTGAATGCATACAAGCAATAAGACCTTTTTACCTTGCCCCCAAATCACCTTTCATTCCTAGGATCAGCTCCCCTGCTAGGAAATGCCCTGAATCAGGGTTCTGGATCCGTGGCTCCCAAATATGGAAACAAGACAAGACACTGCAGGAAATCCAGGGTCCTGAATGTCCCCCCCAAAGTGTGCACAGTATGGCCTTCCGGGGTTTTGACTGGGAAGTACGCCCTCCACCGCCCCTACATCTATGAAAACGTTAAACAACGGGTTGGGTTTCCTGGCAAGGTCAGATCAGATTAGCCCCAAAGGCTTGGTCAGCTGTAACACGATCTCCTTGAGTGGGGAGGAGCCCCCTTCCCTCCACCCACCTTCTGGCAGGGAGCTGTTTCTCAGTCAGCACTGCTTTGTGCCGACCCTGACACTGTTGGTGGTGTCAAAAAGTTAAACTGAGGCACAACAGTACTTTAAGAGTTTATGGAACTAATAGCATTTCATGAATGGGGTGCTCCAGCTAGGCCAGAAGTACTCTGGTAGCCTGTTTGAAATAAAACAGAGGCAAAGAAATGACGAGTTACAGTCGCGCAGCAGCCATGTTTAGGCTAAGCTTGGCTACGCAACCACAAGCCTCTTTGTCGCTTCCAGTTGGCTGAGAAGAAGTTCTGTTTTTCTTTTCTTTTTTTTTTTTTTTAACATTTTTTATTATTATTTCTGCTCATACAAACTTAGTAGGTACACCGTTCCCTCCCTCCCTCCTCCTCCCCCCTGACCCCCTCCTGTCCCCCTCCCCTCACCCCTCCTTCCCCATCCCCCAGTGCCTCCCCCCCAATCCCCAGAGAGTCCTTTAATGTGCATGCCAGACTCTCCTCTGGGCCCTCCTCTCCGATGACGTACAAGGACCCAGTGGCATTTCCCTGAACCCTTTCTCGTGTTCCCCTTAAGCATAGGAACACTACTGTGGCTGTCAATCCCTTGCCTCCAAGGATCTTGGTGCCTTTAGCAGATGCTAGACTTTGTGAGGTCAATAGTGTGCTGGACATTGCGCAGGGCATGCAAAGTCCTATTATGATTGCTTCGGCCCTAACTAGTGTGGAGAATCTTGCAAATCATTGCTCCTCCCATCCTTTTGCTCTTACAATCTTACCACCCCCTCTTCCGCAAATGTCCCTGAGCTTCAGGATGGGGAGAGATTAGTCTGGCCTAGTTCTAAGTGGTTGATATAGAGTCTCTGAAGTTTTGGATTGTGGTTTGTTGATTTTCTTTTGCAGTTTTGCTGCAGAAGTTCTGTTTTTCTTGAATGGATACAGGTGTTTAGAGAAACAGCTGAGCTACGACTGATGTCTGCGAATCAAGCAAGGTTTGTGATACCTCAGGTAACCTGCTGATCGCTACGGATTCAAGAGATAATGTCTCCCACAGGCTCATATGCTCTTGGTTGACAGCTGAGGGGACTTTGGAAAGTGATTGGCTCCTCGGGCTTCAGATGTAGGCAATAGATTGGCCCATCCCCTGCTGTTGCCCCATAAGATGCTATTATTGAGAAATGCTGATAAGTAGGAGGTGGGGCTTATTTGGAGGACGTAATTGACTCGGGGGCTCGGCTGTGATGTGGGCGGATACCCGGCTTGGCCTCTGCCTGTGGTCTCTCTGTCCACCAGGAGTGCTATGTCTGTGGCTCCGGCCGCCATGACATTCTGTCTTGTCACAAAGACGTGGGTCGATTCTGAAATCATGAGCGAAGGTAAATAATGCCCCCTTTTAGCTTGCTTTTCACAGATATTTGTCTCGGAGGGGGAGGGTCCAAGGAATAGGCTCGGCTTCGTTTGCTCCGGGATATTTGTGGGCCTGGTTTCTGCTTTGGTTTACTTTAACACGTGTGTGTTTGGTTTCCACTCTGCACAGGAAGTGGGTCCAGGTCAACAGCTTCAAGCAACATGTTTATCATCCGTGAGTCACAGCTGGATGTGGCCTCCTGAGTTCTCTGCTTGGGAGCGCATAAGAGGTAATCAATGGAGACCGCTGGGGAGACCACCTCATCCAGGCCAGGGCCCCTGTCAAGCCCAGCAGAGGTGGACAGATGTCAGTCTGTGGTGTTTACAAGAGGTGGCTCTAGTACCAGGAGCCCCTGTGCTCTCTGATGCGTGGCCTGCTCCTCAGGCAGCTCGTGGCATGCATCTCTGATGCGTGGCCTGCTCCTCAGGCAGCTCGTGGCATGCATCTGAAGCTTCTCTAAGGCAGCGGCAATCGCTGCGATGCCAGCCCAGGCGTGGGTCCTGTTGCTTTGCAAGCTCGTGGGGGCTTCCCGAGACATACCTGGCACCCGAGGGGGGATCAGAAGACCATCTTGGCATGCTGCCATCTCTACTGGTTGAAGGTCTTTTGGGTATGTCTGCCAGGTGAGATGGATCTGGACCATCTCGGGCATCCTCGGTGGGCTGGGAAGCCAAGACCAGAGGTTACTGACCACCGTCGGGTGTGGCCCCCGGGTGAGACAGGAGAGCAGGCTTCAGAGCTGCAGGGTTTGGTAGAGAAAAGCTCATGACTCACCAGCACAAGGGCTTAAGTTTCTTTGCTGTTCTGCCTTCATTTCCTCACTGAAAATGATCTGTAAGAAAGACACGCATGACTAGTCCACAGTCGGCAGTGATCACAGAGCAGCAACAACGATGTCTGCCCTGATTTCACCAGACTTTCAAAGCATATCCTCCACCACTACCTTTTGTGGCTGTTGACATATGACTTGGCCTGCGTCTTCTAGTGTGTTCTTCTAGAGACAATGTGAGTTGTGCACACAAGAAAGTTTTCTTTCCTATGCTCCTTCTGACTGGAAAGTGGTTGGATGCTGTAGTTTGCTCGTATCTACTTAGTAAAGATTATACCGTACTAAGTACTTGTACCATTGACAACGACTCATCTCAGCACAGCTGAGATACTGTTTTACCTAAGCTATAGAAATGCTAAATACAATTTCCATTTTTTTAATCTTGATCATAATCTGGTATAATTCATTATTGACTTTGTTGTGTGTGCATATATGTTTTAATGTATGGTGCATGTGCACACACAAGCCAGAGGACAATATTAGGGGTTCTTCTCTATCATTCACCTTATTCTCTTAAGAGAGGTTTTCTCACCGAACCTGAGCTAGGCTAGAAGCTAGGAAGCCCCTGGGGTCACCCTGTCTCTGTCCCCTATTACTGGGATCACCAGTGTGCATCACCCACACAGGGCTTTTTAAGTGGGTTCTGGGGCTCAAACTCAGGCTGTCTTATTTGTACAGCAGACGCTCTTACCCATCAAGATGGCTCAATCATTTCAAATAATAAATCTCAATAGCTAGAGAGAGAGAAAGTGATAAAAATATTCTTTGCACATTTCAAAAATATATAAGAAACTCATATAACCCAATAGTAAGAATCACAACCTGATTAAAAGATGGACAAAGAAGTTAAATAGAAACTCTCCATAGGAAACAAATTATCCAGCAACTATAGAGAAATCAATCATTTTCACTTGTCAGCAGGAAAATGCAGAAAGCAACCGTAAGATTCCACCTCACATGTAGTAGGTATGTGGTGTTATCAAAGACAAAGCTAGAAACGCTGGAGTGGATGTCCAAATGCTCATTCTCAGAATATGAATTCATAATGTCGGAAAGCAGTATTAGAGGCTTAGAAAATTGACAAGGATCATATGATCCAGCAGTCTCAGTTGTGGTGTGGAACCAAAGGAAATGGACTTGCATATGTATCTACATAGTCACGTTCATCGTGGTCCTATTCACGATTGGCAAGACACAGAGTCAGTTTCAGAGTTTATCAACACACAAAGCTGATTAAGAAATTGTGCTGCATACGCACAATGGGGTGTGGTTCTCTGCGGCTAAGCGTTCTCTGGCCCCTTGCATGATGGTGGATGCGAGAAGTGGAAGTGTGACATCTAGGGTTGTAGAAGCTGGGCATTCCCAGATTCTTGGCAAGGAGAGGAGGTAGAGACATTGCTTGGCTAAGCCAGCATGGCCGAGCCTTGTGTGCCGACCATCTTCCCTGAAGCTCTTTATGGAGCAAGGTGCATTGTCATGGTTTGAAATGTGTCCCCCACAGTCTCATGTGTCTGGCAAGGTCATGGCACCTTGAGAGGTGGAGCCTTGCTGGAGGAAGGCAGTCACAAGGGGTGGGCCTTGAGGTGGATGAGTCCCACCCTACCTCCAGGAGAAGTCTGCCTTTGCTGCAAGCAGTCTGCAGCTCTCAGCTTCCAAGTGACGTAGCCTCCTCCAGCTTTGGCCAGCCAGCCAAACTGGCCCTCCCTCTGGAACCGTAAGCTGAATAAACCTCCCTTTCTCCCTTAAGTTGCTTGACTTTGGGTGCTCTCTCACAGCAATAGTTAAGAGTAACCGTTACAATCTCCCTTGCTCCCTTTAAGTTGCTTAACTTCGGGTGTTCTCTCACAGCAACAGAAAAGAGTAACTAGTCTAGCACACTTCTAAAGCTTCCCTCTGACCCCTTTGTCCCGGGTTGGATATTGTCACACAAAGACTCATGACCATCCAGAAGCTCAGAATGTGACCTGGCAGGATCTGTGTGGTGCAGACATGATTAGTTAGCAGGAGGTTCTGTGGATCACGGTGGTCCTGGATTCAATCACATCCTTATGGGAAGGGGCGAAGGCACAGACAGATCCAGAGACAAGGAGGCCGCGTGAACGGAGGCAGAGCCGCGAAGCTGCAGTGGCCACACAAGGGAACGAGGAACGCATGGAGCCTGCAGCTGCCCTGCCTGCAAGAGGCAGGAAGGATCGCTCCCCAAGCCCTCAGATGTGTATGACCCTCCCATCACCTTGGTTTCGGACTTCCCAAATCCAGACTTCTGGGAGGATGAATTCCGTTTCTGAATTCCTGTTCTAATGCAAGCACACATATGCACCTGGAGGCCAGAGGTTAACATGGTCTTCCTCCATCACCGAGAGACACTGTCTCAACAAGCAAGATAGACAGCATTGGAGAAGACAGTGCCACCCCTCAGTGCCCATGCAAACACCGGGCGCGGAGGTGCACACCTATGACTCCAGTACCAAGGATACAGAGACAGGAGGGCCCCTGGGGCTTTCTGACCAGCTGTGCAGCTGGCACTGGGATATACATGTGCTGTCTACAAGCCCCGCTTTTTACACAGGTGCCGGGAATTGAGTTCAGGTCCTCGTGTTTTTGTAGCAAGCTCTTTACCCATTGAGCTATCTCTTCTGTCTTGAATTTCTGCTCTTTAAGCACACTGGTCTCTGTTAAGGAAGCCTAGAAAGTAGATACCCAAAATACCAAATGTCCCATAACTGGCAACTCGGGTTTTGATTAAAATTAACGGCATCAAGAATGCCAGAGTTTGGGGAAGCTCATTAGTTGGCCAGAGACTGGGGGTTACCTCTGGCAGAGGGAGGGTTGGCTGGATGCCAACATGGGGAGGGAGAGTCTACATCTGGGGGTTTGATGTGGGTGCATGAAGACAGTCATTTTAAGTCAAATATAGCGGTTACACAGAGAAATGTCTATTAGGTAAACACATTAGGTATTTTATTCCAAATACTTTAGCTGCTTGCATTTTTGAAGTAAGAGTGTGTGTGTGTGTGTGTGTATGTGTGTGTGTGTGTGTGTGTGTGTGTGTGTGTGTGTGTGTGTGTGGTGTGCGTATTTGCATGTGTGTGTGTGTACATGTGTTTACAGGCTGTGTACAAGAGGGCGCTTGAGTGTGTGTTTACCCGTGGAGTGTGTGTTTACCCGTGGAGTGTGTGTTTACCCGTGGAGACTGAAGGGGGACATTAAGAATCTTCCTAGATTGGTTTTCTACCTTATTCCCCTGCTCTGTGATTTTGCCAGGATCTGCCTTTCAGGGTCAGAATTACAGGCTGCTGCATATCTGCCCAGCACTGTTTTTTTTTTCTCCTGTGGGATCTGTGGGTCCAAACTTGGGTCCTTCTGTTTGCAAGGTGAAGCTTTAACCACCGAGCCATTTCCCTAGCCCTATTTTGGAGAGCTTTGCATCCATGCTTTATGGTTAGGAGACACGTGTGTGGTAAAGTTTCACTCTTAGAGTTGCATGTTCAGATGAGCTTGGCTTTTAGATAGCCTGTCTCAGGCCCCACCTGCGTCATCTGAGAGATTTTATTCCAGCCGCGTGACGTTCTGCTTTCCTGAGAATCGTTTCGATGGACGAATCGAATCGAGGACGGTCAGTAGCAGCCATCTACTGGGTGGGCTTCAAGCTCCTTGAGTGTGTTGGACACTGGTGTGGTCGCAAGGACACATCAAAGTAAGGAGTAATGTTCAGTAAAAGAAAATGGACTCTGTCAGAGTAAGGTATGTATTCCTGCAGCCAGTGAGGTTTGTCACTGATGTGAAAAGACCCTCATGACCATCTTTGGGGTATGGATATTGGAGAGATTGTGTGTTTTTGCACAGACACACTTATTAGCAAGAAAAATGATTGCTTAACTTGGTTGAGCCACAAGATTAACTAATATAACATCTCTCCTAATTTGGGGAGAAGACAGGTGAGAAATCTGGTCTGAAGAGCTATCCCCCCCATCCCATTAGAGCTGCAAGTCCTCTTTAACCTGAAAAAAAAAATCGCCCATCGTCAGAACATGCAGAGCATCTACCTCACGACCGATCCTGAATTTCAGATCAATAGGGTTTAATATTTCACCGGCAATCATAGGCTGAAATCAATGCCGTCCTGCTCTTGGGGAGAATAGAAGCTGGTGAAACAAAGGAATTGAAGGCAGGCATCCAAGGCTGGGGAAAAAAAGAGAGAAAGAACCTGCTTTTTTGAGGGCTTTTTGAGGGCTTACCTGTTGGGGGAGGAGACCCCTTGCATTAGGGCAATGCTGAATATACAATGCTGCAGAGGGCAGTTGTATTGGGTGCTTGGGACGTGAGGATTGACTCTGATCAAGTGAAGGAAAGAACACATGGTGAGCATCTGAGAACAAGCCAGGCAACGTGGAAGGCTCTTCTGATGAACTGTGAGCCTGTATCCGTTAGCTCCTGCCGCATAACAAATTGCCCCACACTGGAGTGGCTTCAAGCGATTCATCTCCCTCCCGAGCCTCTAGGTGCATGGTCTGGGCTGGTCTCAGCTGGGTGGCTTCGATGACCTCATCTGGGCTTTTTTGTGTGTCCTGTGAGCTGCCAGCCAGGGTGGCATCTGATGAAACTACGAGTTTCTGCTTCATGTCATCTTTCAAACTCTGTTGGGGTGACCTGGGATCATTGCCATGGAGACTGGGGATGTTTCGAAGAGGAGGTATGTGAGGACTTTTGTTACCCCCAAACTGATCTGCTGCTCCTTCCACTGTAGTCTTTTTTTTTTTTCTGTAGCCCTGGGAGCCAACAGCAAATCAGTGGGGTGTGAACTCCACTTTGCATGGGAAGAGTCATGGCTACGAATTGATGTGGAATGTTCCTCAAGGACCTGTGTGTGAAAAGGTTGCTCTTCAGTTTCTACTATCGGAAAGTCGTAGAACTTTTTGGAGATGGGGCCTAGCAAGAGGTACGTGGAACAATGGGGTCTTTGAGACCCCAGATTCTTCCTCTCTCTCTTACATCCTGAGCTGAGTTTGCCCTCTGTCCCAGCTCCCTGCCAAAGCAATGTGTCCATTCGGCTCTCAACTGTTTGTTTCCAGAACTGCGAGCCACAGTGTAACCTTTTCTAAGTTCTACTTTCTCGGGTTCTTGTTACAGTGATGGAAAGTGGACCAGCACAATCCCATTTCTAAGGCTGTAGTCCGACAGAGAGGGATCCCAGCCATCTTGTGGTCAGCCTGTCACAAGCATTCTTACCGTTTGTCGGAAGAGCTTTGGGCCCGTGGCAGCTGTTCCCTTTGGAGGTGCCGTCTCTCCACCGGGGTGTCACATCTGGCGTGATGAAATGTTTTGGCTTTGAGGCATCTGCCAGCATTCAGCTTATACAGGTTTTCCGCCCTTTTCAGAGGAAAACGGTTCCTTCAAGGAACATGGTCTCCAGATTAGGGGATGAAGAAGAAACAGGTGGAGCAGGGTCCTCGGCGTGGAGCAAGACGTCAAGGAGACCACACATGGACACTTGCCCGTTGGGGGAGGAGACACCTGGCATTATGGCAACGCTGAGGATTGAGGGCCAGCCACGACTCTGGGGTCAACGCCATTACGCACCCCAAAACCACCTTGTGCCACAGCTGCAGAGGGAATGGCATCTCACTCTGTGAAAGATTGCTCCCTCTGTGTTACGGTCCGCCTGCATGGTTGCTGACAAGTCACCGTCGAACGGCTTAAGGAAACAAGGGGTTTATTCTCTTATGATAAACTGGTTACAGTTCATAGTCCAGCTTGACGGGAGAGCACGCACTAACACCAGGGCTGAGGGAACTGGCCACACCATCTCTACATAATGGCTGAGAGAGGGACGATCCTTACTTGCCAGACCAGCATGTCTGGCCAAGTATACAAAGGATGCCATCAACTACCTCTCTGTATTTATTCCAGGGCCTAGTCCCACCCATCATGGGCTGGGCCTTTCCCATCAGCTAGACAATCTCCTGCAGGTTTGCTCTGGGCTTAACTCAACTACTAATCCTCCGCAAATGTGCCCAGAGCTCAAACCCTCAACCGTCAAGTGGACCCCTGTGCCTCACCATGACACCCCGCCATCCCAGCCTGGGAGCCCTGTCAGCGCTGGAGCCTGCACAGGTTAACTCTGGGACCCTCCATACACTTCTGCATCTCCGTAGTTCAGCACAGAGCAGCCAATCCACGTGCACACTGATCTTGCCTCGGTCACGCCAAACATCACTGTGCCCATCTATTTCTTGTCATTTCACAACCAAGTATCTGAATGTGCGTTTGGTGCTCCCATGGGAGAGTGTGGGCACTGGGGGCCTCATGACGGCTTCTTGCTGTCAGCGTCCAACTTCTGGTGTTTTCAGTGCTCAGGATGAGATGCAGGGCCTTAATACTTCCTAGTGACGATTCCGTTTATCACTCAGAGCCTCGGGTGGGGAGTGGGGGGGGCGCTCATTGAACCTACATCCAAAGCATCATCCCCCGTTACCACCATCTCTCATTGGCTGGGGGGCCCCATCTTTCTCTGGCATCACTTTCTCCTCTGCTGTCTTAAGCATAGTGACCGAGCCAATGCGGGACTCTCCCAGCCCACAGCGCGGTGGGATCGGAGCCGCCGTTGGAGGCGTCTGATCTAAGTCAGACCCACGTCCCACAGGTTTGCTCGCGGTGGCATACGTGGTAGCTGGGGCCAGCTCTTCTCTCCACAAGAATCTTTGCCCCTTCTTCCTTGTTATTGATCTTGGAATCAGCAAGCCGTCCTTTCTGTTCATTCCTATCACATTTCTTCTTGACAGTTTGGGGCCATTAAACTAACAGGATGGGGACTTTGAGGACCTGATTCTTCTTGTCTAACACATCACCGAAGGCGTCCATCTTGCTGCCGCTCTGTTCTCACAAGATACCTCCCGTAGCTCCACACGGCACTGACACACGCGTGCACAGGCAGGACCCAGCTCAGAGCCCTGCCACCCGCGGCTGACCTCCCTCACGCTGACACCACTCCATTCATCAGCGCTTGTTCAGCCAGTTACAAATCCACTTAGGGCTGCTCCGTCCCACCCCCAATCTCTCCCTCTTGTCCACAGGAATATCCTGAGCTGCTCCGTCATGCGCCTCGCCCAAGTCCAGACCCACTGATCCCTGCCTAACGACCCTATCAGGAGAGGAAACGAGATTCGATCAGGGTGCCGGCCTCTTGCCAGTCTCTGCTTTCTCGTTGGCGAACTCTCGAGTTACCCAGCAACGATTAGGTCTGCAAGGATCAATACTAGGCCCCCCTCCATCACAGAGCCACTCTTCATCTCCCATGATGCCTCTGTCTCAGGCTCACTCAGCCCCTTTGAAAACTGCTCCTTAGCTCAACCTGACAGATTTTCGGAACCATACACAAACCTACTGCCATGTCTGCAGGGAAGCCCCCGGACTGTCTCTTACATCTTCCAGACGTGGGTGCACTCTCTGTGCCGCGATGCCTATCTCAGCGGACTCTGGGGAGGTCATTGAGACATCCAATGTTTCTTAAATGTGTACGAGGGCTGGAGAGACGGCTTAGTTGGAAAAGTGTTTGCTAAGTCTGAGGACTTGTGTTTGAGTTCCAGACCCATTAAAAAGGTGGATGTGGTGGAGTGTGCTCAAAACCCTCCTCTGGAGAGGTGGAGCTCATGGATTAGCCAGACTTACTGAACTACTGAGTGCCACGCTGGCGAGAGGCCCTGTCTCAAAAAGTAAAGTGGATGGTATGGGGAGGAATAACATCCAAGATTGAACCACACACACACACACACACACACACACACACACACATACACACACACATACACACATACACACACACACACACACACACACACACATACACACACACACATACACACACACACATACACACATACACACATACACACACACACACACACATACACACACACACACACACACACACCACACACACCACATACACACACACACACCCACAGTACACACACACCACACACGCTACACACACACCACCTACACACACATACCACACACACTACACACACACAACCTACACACACACACACACCCCCCACACCACATACACACAGACCACATACACACACACACACACACCCCACACCACATACATACACACACACACACACACACACACACATACACACACACACACACCCCACACCACATACATACACACACACACACCCCACACCACATACATACACACACACACACACACAGGAGTGCATGATGGTCTGACAATGCTTGGCATATTATGGTGATAGTAATTAAATAAACTACAAAGAACAATATAAATAAAAAATTCTGCTATTATTACAAGATAGATACCCACAAAATACTTTATCTACAAGCCAGATAACTCACCTTTTGAGTTTTGCTGTGTTCTGTCCTAAGTTTAGGGTGTTGCTTGAAGAATTCTAATCTTTTTTTTAAATTTTTATTATTATTATTTATTCAACTGTGAGCATGTGCGTGTGTATGTGCGCGCGCGTGTGTGTCTGTGTATGTGTAGAACCACGGACGAACTCGCAAACCACCATGGACGCCTCCACCTCCTTCTGCCCTGGGATTCACAGGCTCCGCCCTACCAGGACCAGAAGCACAGGTCGCCCCCGGTTCCGCCTGGCATCTATACATGGGATCTGGGATCCGAACTCAGGACCCTCCGCTTGCAAGGCGGAGGCTTAACCTGTGAGCCACCTCTCCAGCCCCCAAGAATTCTAATCTTTGACCTAGTTGTCTTTCTGAAATCAGCTTCCCCTAAAATCAGACTTGATAAGAACCTCAAGGTTGTTAACTCCAGTCGGTAAGTTCTATTTAGGGAACCATGATTAGTGATGTAGTTTGCATGGAGGCTTTTTGCTGGTTAAATGTTTGAATCAAGTGTTTTGGCATGATATTTGAAAGCCAAATGAAAGTTTCAGTTTCAGAGAAAACATTAAAGGGTGAAGGAGACTGACTGGAAAGACACTTCTCAGTGGGGTCCAGTTTAGGGTAGTATGTTCCTGTCAGTGGTTCTGTTGTTAATTGGCAGGTGGCCTGGCAGTGACAGCCACGTCTGCTCTCCGTTAAACCAAAGCAATTGTTACCCAGACTACTCAGAATATGATGAATCCTGTTCTAGAAGTGATGTAAAATTTTTTATTATTTATTCAATTGTGTGTGCGTGTGTGTGTGCGTGTGTGTGTGCGTGTGTGTGTGTGTGTGTGTGTGTGTGTGTGTGTAGAACCACGGGCGAATTCAGGAACCGCCATGGACGCCTCCACCTCCTCCTTGTTTACTCTGCCCCGGGATTCACAGGCTCCGCCCTACCAGGACCAGAAATGCAGGCTGCCCCTGCTTCCGCCAGGCGTCTATACGTGGGGTCTAGAATCCGAACTCAGGACCTTCTGTCTGCAAAGCAGAGGCTTAACCCCTGAGTCACCTCTCCAGCCCCGAAGTAATGTAAATTTAAGTTGGAATAATTTGGGTTAATTTCCTTAATTTCAGGGGAGGAAATTGGCACAATCATCGCAGTCAGGGTCTGGCTGGTGGGGGCCCGTGAACTTCAGGCTACACTCACAAATTGGGAGTTTCCTCTATTCATTTTTCTTTCTTTCTCTGGTTCTCTTCTTCCTCTCCTTCCCCCCTCTCTCCTTTCCTTTCTCTCTTTTCTTTGTTCATTTCTTCCTTTTCACTTCTTTTCTTTTTCTTTCTGTGTCCATGCGTATATGTGCATGCTATGCACACATGTGACTATGAACGACAAAAGTCAACTTCAGGTACTGTTTCTTAGGTGCTATCCAACGTACTCTCTAAGACAAAGTCTCTCATTAGCTGGGAATAGCCAATCTGGTTGGGTTGAAAGCCCCAGAGATCGAAATGACTCTCGCCCTCTCACTTCCCCAGTGCTTAGATTACAAGTGCACATGAAGACACCTGGATTTTTTTTTTATTTGTGGGATCTGGGATCCAGCTTAGGTTCTCATGCTAGATAGACATCTCTCTAGCCCTATTCTCACTTCTTGAATGTTTCCTTTGGGGGCAGGGCGTGTGTATGTGTGTGGGGGGGTTGGGGGGAGTACTTACATTAATTCATTGCTTCTAATTCCATAGAAGGTGAAAACAAATCTGTGTGTGGCCTTGGCCGAGGCCACCCTGCCAGTTAACTCGGTCTCAGGAAACCTGCGGCATCAGCCCTGTGCGATCTGATGCCTGTCAATGTGGAGGTTGAGATGCCAGCACGCATCTCTGGGATGCACCAATTAGAGCTGATGGATGGGAGGCCACGAATCACATGTCACATCTCATAGATGTGGATGGGCCACGGGGCCAGTGATACAGTGAGACCGGCAGGCTCTGACATACACGCCTTTCCGCCATATTATTGACAGTAGGGGATAGTATCGATCAAACTGCCAAGATTATCCTATTACGCAATTAGAATATTAGATTTGCATTTTTAATTCCTTTAGAAGAAATTGGCTTTGGGCATTTATGGCAGGAAAATATTAAGATGGATCCTGTCCCTTTGAAAAGAAGAACGTGGGAGGAGCTTTCAGGAGGATGCGTCGTGGGCAGAGAAAAGTTTTACGCATGAAAAGAAGCAGCAGCCAAGGAGCGGAAGTCAGGCAGGTCTGAAGGGCTCCCGGAACTGAGTTGCCCACTGAGGTTCAGAATAACCGTCCCAGGCATGGTCTTGACCAACCAGGGCTGTCCCATGATATTCTGCATGAACAAGCTTGTACATACTCGTGTGTGCACATAGGACACTTGGAGGGTGTTCTAGCTTCTCTTTCCTATGCTGTGAGACAACACCCAAAATCAAGCAACTTAGTGGGCAAAAGGGAGATTTATTCAGCTTATGGTTGCAGAGGGGAGAAACAGTCCTTTAAGGCATGGCTGGTGGCAGAAGCTGGGGAGGCCTAAGTCGCATCTGCTAGACTGCCGACTGCCAGAGCAGACTTCTCCGGAAGTAGGATGGAGCTACTCCACCTCAAAGCCCACCCCTGGCCGCCTTCCTCCCACCAGGCTCCACCTCCTCAGCGTGCCACGACCTTCCCAAACACGTGAGTCTGTGGGGGACACAGTTCAACATGACAGAGGCGATTTGCGCATTTTCCTCACTGTTTAACGACGCTGTACCCCAATGCCATGCTGTTTGGGTATCTTGTTTCCAGCCATCCTGCGCTCTTCTAAAGAGACTTGTTCTCCACAGTGGTTTTGGTTCAAGGGTCAGATCCCTGGGCAAATGGCCACGGGCCTCCTTGCTCTCAGCTGGAGGCACATGCATTCTTGCAGAATGTCCCATTTGGTAGGATTTCCAGATAACCAAAATGACATTATCAGATAAGAAATTAAAGGCATTTGTTTAGTATACAGGGCCGGGAACTGAATACTTTTGTTTATGGGCCACCATAGACATGCGTATGTCCAAGTGCGGCTCACTGCACTTAGTCAGGCCACATTTGGCTTCGGATCTCGGCTTTGGATTTGGCACACTGGTCTCTTGGGGCCATGGGTTGGCCATCTTCTACCGGATGTGACCCGTGATTTCAAGGGCGTACAGGGAAGGCAGACAGGGGAGGCACGAGAAATCAAAGTAGCTGTAGAGAGCTACCGCTCTCTCTGCCACCACTCAAAGCGATGTATGGGCTCTGCCGTGGGCTCTGAATACCTCTGCGAGCTCGTGGCAAGCGTTTTCCACGATGTCCTGAAGAAGGACAGAGAGCTGTTTGGAGGACGTGCAAGCAGAATTCCTAGAGGTGAGCGCCTTCAAGGGGAATGCACAAAGGGCCGTCGGGTGTGTGCAGAAGCGTGGGAGACCATGACATGCTTATGCCCAGCACCCAAGGCCTGCTGAAAAGAACCCCATCGGTGAAGTCAGATCTGATGACAGTGGCCACGCTGCCCACCTGGAGGCACGGCAGGATGTCGGAGGAAAGAGCTGGGCGCAGGGCGTAGGTGCTGCTGGAGGGAGGTTTCTACTTCACACAGGCAGGACAATGTTGTCCAAGATGGATTTTTACTACTATTTGCCCACGCCTTTCCGTTGTGTGGATGGAACAGCCTGGCTTGAAAGCTCATGCTGAAATTCAATCCCCAGTGTGAGATTCTGAATCTCTGCTTAAAAGGCAGAGATGTAACCTGCGATGTGTGCCGGCGGGTCCTCTTCTGGGCGATCAAGCTAAATGAGTCCATAGGATGGGACACTGATTTGATGGTCCTGTGCCTTCATGGGAGGCAGAGGAGGAAGAGGTAGATGAGGAAGAAGAGGAGGTAGGGGAGGAATAGTAGAAGGAAGAGGAAGAGGAGATAGAGGAAGAGGTAGGGGTGGGAAGAAGAGGAAGGGGAGGTAAAGCATGAGGAGGAGGAAAGAGAGAGGGAGAGAGAGGAAAAAGGGGAACGAGGGGGATCTGAGCTGTCTCTCAGCCCCTCCCAGCATGCCCCGCCTTGTACCAGTTCGGAACCCTGCAAGGAGACCCCCACCAGCAGGAGGCCGTGGAGTCCCACCCCTTTCTGTTTCTCTTTTGCTCACTGATGTGTAATGTAAGTGATTTTGCACAGTTATACTCTCTTTCTAAGATGTGCTTACCTGCTATGACCCCACAATGATGGAGTCAGTAGACAGGACACTGATCAGAACTTGCAGAACTGTGAGCCAAAAGAAATCTTTTCTATTTATAAGCTAAACATGTCTAGTATTTTGTTATAGTGATAATATAACAGAGTGCTGAAACTTCTCTTGTCTTTTATTTTAAAGACACCGATTTGTTGGCGTTGGGGTCCATTATAAATCCAGGACAATCTCATTTCAAGATCTCTAATTTATAGCTGCAAGGATCCCTTTCTAAATAAAGGCACAGTCACAGGTTCCAAGGGTCAGGACTCATCATTTGGGGCGTGTGTGTGTGTGTGTGTGTGTGTGTGTGTGTGTGTGTGTGTGTGACTCTTCAGCCTGCTACAGCTTCTTTTTTTAAATTTTTTTATTATTATTTATTATGTATTCAATTGTGCATGTATGTGTGTGTGCATATGTGTGTGTGTGTAGAACCACGGGTGAATTCGGGAACCACCATGGACCGCCTCCGGGATTCACAGGCTCCGCCCACCAGGACCAGAAGCGCAGGCCGCCCCCGCTTCCGCCCGGCGTCTATACGTGGGGTCTAGGATCCGAACTCAGGACCTTCCACCTGCAAGGCAGAGGCTTAACCCCTGAGCCACTTCTCCAGCCCCCTGCTACAGCTACTGTGAATGTTGACAACCAGGCTATTTGTGTCCATGTCATATACTCAGTGATAGGGAGAAGACACTCCCGAAGGTTTGACACTCATTTTGTCATGCTGGGGGGAAATGGCATCTGCTCTGGAAGCTTCGTAGCAACGCCAAAGTGAAGGGTCAGCAACATCTGTGCCGTAGCCAGTGTCCTCAAGCAAGGCCGCTTGCTCTCCGAGCCCAGAGCTGTTCTGTCAGCACGTCTCCCTGGCCCCCCAAAGACAAAGACAAATGGAACAAAAATGTAGCTCTCTCCATTTATCAAATGCGTCTATCTAATGAATCTATTGCATTCGATAGAAGCCACATTAGCAATTCCTGTGATTGGTCTTGTGCACCAGAAGCCCTGAGGTCTCCTCTCTACCCGCACCATTCACAGCAAGAGAAGAGAAGTTCACACGGGTTTTGGTTATTTCCCCCTTATAAGCGCACAGTGCTGGCATGCAGTAAGGCGCAGAGAGAGGCCAAGAGAGCAGGAAGCCATCCTCCTCCTCCCTCAGGGGCCAAGATCCTAGGCAGTTCTCAGACAACAACCTGGTGCTCCCAGTCAGATGGGGCGTTTCATCGCTTTGATTATCGGGGTGTGTTCTGTGTGATTTCTGCCACAGACTTGGGAACTCTGGGGCGGCAGCTGTTGCCTCCTTGCTTTAAACAACTTGACTAGACTCCAGGTCCCAACAACTACAGGGCTTGCCAAATCACTCATTTACTTCAGTTCAGCAAATATCAGGAGACGCGGAACATGTGCCCCGCTGCACACAAGCCTGCGGATTAAAAGGATGAACGGAGTTATTCACAGAGGTAGAAAACACATGGGAGTGCTACTTTCGAATCTCCTAAAGCTTTACAGCCCTGGGTGGATGTGTGTCTTTTTACACCTATCTGTGTGTACATGTAAACACGCATCTGAAGTATTCTTTCTTCCGCTCCGAGTCAATGAGAATCAAGTGTCTTAAGCGCTTGGCCTTGTGAGAAAATACCAGCTGTTAGTGCACATCTGCCGTTTCCAGTTGTACAACACCATTAATGGCTTCTTTCTTTTTTGCCCTCTGCTCGGGCAGAAGTTTGAATTGGGTGTCAGCAAGTTGAAACTCATTCACATCCATCTTTCCTGAAAGTTCTGCCATTCCCCACTCTGGGCCATCAATGTGTCAATACTGCGGCTTTTCAGTAAGATTCCCTTGAAGTGGGGGAGAATGGTGAGGAGGGTCTTCCTTCCCTCCAACTTCTAGAAGCAGAGTTGCTGCGTGGGAATGATGAGATAGCAATTTAAACATGATAGTAAAATATTATAGCATACTCCAATATAGCTGAACTATTATAATTTGCACATGTCATCGATGTTGATATTATTGAAGAACTGTTCAGAAGCGTTCAGAGTACTTCTGTATCTGCCACAGCTTCATTGAGAACAGTCTCTCTCAACTCTTCAGTAGCCACGTGCACGGAGTGGCTACTGTAGTAAGACTGACGTCACAGACGAGCTCTTATTGGTCCAGCTGGAGAGACACAAGGGCATTGCAGGCGCTTAAAAAGCACAGCAAGGCACAGGGTGGGCGCAGTGTGGCGGATGGAGCATCTTTGGGAGGGCGTGTGGTTTCCAGTAACTTTCACTTGCTTGTGATTTAAAGTGACTTTTTGGAAAAGCTTTGTGCATCGTGTCCACAATCACGATGCCGAAAGGACATGCCAGCCTGTGGCTGTCCACGTAGATGACCAAGACTGGGCCCCATGACTCTTCCCTTGGGCTTTCCTTTGATCTGTTCTTGTTCCTTTCCGTCTTGAGATGTGGGACTCTCTAGTTTCTACACTAAATCCACAGCCTCATTCTTCTGAGGAAAAAAAAAATCACTTTCTTTTCACGATATCACTTCAATTTCTCTCTTTGGAACACCTGAAGGCATTCTCTTGGATCCAGAATGAGCCCTTAAGGAATGAAGGAAGCAGGCCGGGCCAAGAGAGAGAGCTTTCGTTCTTGCTTCAGTTTGGTTAGAGGAAGTACGATACATTTAACATTATTTTTAATATTAAATTGTGCAGCAGTAGGAAAAAGTTAAAGCGTTATAATCTTAGGGAGGGAAAAAGACCGAGGCACAGGGAGACAGTAGCTGCCGTTGTGGGGTCACTGTGGCCCCCAGCGCTTTGTATCTGTCGTGCACTTATGCCTCAGAATCAAGCTCTGTTACAGGCAACTATTTGTCCCTGTTTGCAAGGTGATATTAAGGCCATTCAAAAGCATGGCTGGTCCAGTTGGCATCAGGATGGTGTTGGAGCCAGGCTGGGGGTGAAGTCCAAGTCCTTGCCACGAATTTGTGATTCCATTGAATCTGAGTTAGCTGGCATGAGCGTCGGTCTGGTCTTGGGATTCCCCAGGGCCCTCCCCTGATATATAGGGTTCTGACACCCCGGTAGTGATTGTGGTGGTCTTTGTGTGTATGTGAGGTGGGAGGAGTCCTCTGCTGAAGCCACGAGCACCAAGTTATCATGGGGCACTTAGTCGCTAATTGCCATTTAATCACGAGATGAATGCAGCGCCTTCGCTCCCTATCCCGGGCTGGTTGGATGGTAATTGCTTTGGAACTAAGTGCTAAGGATGCGGCTTTGCCCAGAGCTGGAGGCCATGACGCTCCTCTGAGCCACTACTTTCCTGGCAGGATTTGCTCGCCCACGTAACTGATCAGACACATCCCTTTTGTAGCCGATGTGCCCATTCCCCCTACGTGACCACCCCTGGAAATTCTATATGCGTAGGGCTGCCTGTACCCCTGGATGTGTGGGGGAGGTAAACCTCAGATGTCTTCCTCAATTGCTTTGTGCTTTTGAGACAGGGTCTCTCGCTGAATCTAAAACTCTGGGATTGGCAGGTTGGCCACCCAGTGAGAGCTTGTGCGACTGGCACTTTACCGACTGAGTCACGTTCCTAAGCTCCTGGGGAAATTTTCTTTTAAGAATGACAAGACGTGAACTTCCTCACTGGGAAGTGAAATAGCCCCAAATCTGAGCTGGGTTAGAAACTGCATTGAAGTCAACAGTTGGTGGAGTCCACTGCATGATAATGGCTTTCAGGGGACTGTGAGGTGACAAGCTATGCTTTAGAGGTTTCCGGGTGCAGCCGCTGTGTGGAACAGAGGAGGGTCTAGCTTTTATTTTCTGTGGTTCCGAGTTTGGTGGGCAGAGAGTGTCATATGGAATTTTTCTAAACATGGAAGCACTCAGATTGGCTTATCTGTCTCTAAGAAAGTGTCTCCCCCCAGTGATGTGCAGATGGGTCTCTTTGGAGCTTACCAGCTTTGCAGATAAGGAAATGCGCATGGGCGGCTTAAGCAGCTGGTCCAGTAGCTCAGCCAATGAGCGTAGGCCTTCTGTTCTGCTGTCCAGTGGCTTGTCTTGGCGATGCCCAGGGTTCCTGAGCCTTCAACTTTGGCAATCAGTGCCACGTAGGCTTAGAATACATATGCAGGTCCCAAACAGGGACCCTGTGTGCTACAGACTTCTGGAAGGACACTGGCCGGTGCGTAGACTTTCCAGGGGTCTTGTGCACGATGGCACATGATGAA
The DNA here is from genome assembly GCA_023101885.1 of Typhlomys cinereus. Taxonomy (NCBI): domain Eukaryota; kingdom Metazoa; phylum Chordata; class Mammalia; order Rodentia; family Platacanthomyidae; genus Typhlomys; species Typhlomys cinereus. The sequence goes on along the minus strand of JALPQD010000446.1, from coordinate 1,073,745 downwards.
GGTCCTAGAGGGGGCAGCCAAATTCTAATTGACTGAGGAGGTCTTCCATGGATGCTGTTCATCTTGGGATGTCCTGTGGATTGTTACTTAAGTGACAGAAACCATTAAATTGCTCCCATTGCAATGCCTACAGAGCTAGAGAGAGGTTCTCAATCTTTTAGTGTGTGTGTGTGTGTGTGTGTGTGTGTGTATGGATCAGAGGGGGCACTGTGTGTCTGCGGAAGCCCACAAGTGACATCAGGAATCATCCTGGATTGTTCCATCTCATTTCTGTTTGCTCTGAAGCCTCCCAGGCTTTGCCTTTCGGGGCCAGCAGTGCAGGTCAATTGCTATTTCTGTCAGGTGTTTTTATATAGGATCTGGGATTTGAACTCAGGTCCTTCTGCTTGTGAGGCAGAGACTTAACCCTTGAGGCATCTCTCCAGCTTTGGGATTCTCAATCTTGACAGCATGTAAAAAATCCTGTTTTTTTTTTTTTTTTTTTAAACAAAATTCAGAGCATGGTTCCCCACAGAGTTTCTAGTGAAATCTGAGAGGGGCATGGTGTGCACGTGTGTGCATGCATGTGTGTGTGTGTGTTCACATGTGTAGTGGGTAGGTGGTGTCTGTGTGCTACTGAAGCCAAAGGAGAAAGTCAGGCGTCCTGCTCTATCTAGTTCCCTCTGACTTATTCCCTGGGGGTCTTTCACTGGATCTGGCACTAGTGGGCAGCCAGCAGACCTCAGTAACCCTCCTGTCTTCATTGCCCACGATGATGGAGTCACAGGTGCCTCGGCTACCATGCCCATTTTTATGTAAATGCTGGGGATTTGAACTCAGATCCTCATGCTTGCGCATCATTTCTCCTACCCGCTAAGCCATCTCTCCAGCCCTGAGCTTTTCATTTTAGCAGACGTCTGGGAGAGTCTCATCTGCGTCTTGAGTGTTGAGAACCAGACAGTCGAGTTTGTTTCTTCTTCTCATCTGAGTCCAGGGTGGGTGTTTCTTGCCAGGTGACATTTCCGCAGTAGTCTCCTTGGAGTAGCAGCTCAGCCACCTCAGCTGCGCCCTCAGGAGGTCATCTGTCTCTGGAGACCTCTTCGGCAGGTCGCAAGAGCTGCAAGAGGGCCCTTGGAGGATCGCATTGGAGGACACCAAGGCCTGCTTACACTCCATCGTCTGGCCCTCCGCTCTGCAGCTCTTCCCTGACTGTCAAATGAAGCTGTAGACGGAGTCAGACTGGGTGCTCAGGGGAAAGGGTCTGGTAGCACACAGACAATCTGGCGACAGTTCGGTTTATAAATACCCTGCTGTCGACCTTCCTCCTCCATCCCAGACCCCATGAAACCATTTCCTGATTGTTGGTCTTTAACCAGACTCCTTAGCCTACCTGTACACGCTCTTGAGTACCTACAACTAGAGGTCGGTGCTCTTTGAGAGTGGTTCGCTGGCGTGCAGGGGCTGCCTGCACCGGAAGTCAGGGCAGATCTCAGATGAAAGGCCCATCTCTGTCAAGTTTCCGTTGGTTGCTTCTCAGTCCCAACCCACCCTTCTCCGCCTGGTGTGTGTTGCTACGCTGCAGCTGGGCCCTGTAGACATTTCCCCTTCGCAGCTTGCGCAGTGTGTCCCATCACTAGAGGGCGCTAGAGGGGCAGCGTGGCTGATTGGCAGCCCAGCTGTGCTCTAAGGACCTGCTCACCCTGCTGGTGGACCTTCCTGCTCACCCGCTTCTCCAATGGAGGGTTTGCGGCAGAGAACCCTCCTTGCTATTTGCCTTGTAGGGAGTTCCTTTACCCACAGCAGGTTGAGTTCCTAAGACAGCCAGTCCTCCCCAGAGAAACTTGAACGGGAGCCTTGGTGGAGGTCTTGGGCAGCATCTCTCTTGCTCCTGGTTCCTCTGTCTTCCCTCTTCCTTACCCTGGAAGGAGCAGCTATTCTTTGGCTACTTCTCGGGGGTCTTTTGCAACTCTCTTTTAATAGTTAACCACCTTTGATATTCATAATGCTTTGCATTCCATTTCCTTTTTCCCCTTTCATGTATGTGTATATGAATTGCATGCATGCATGTGTGTGTGTGTGTGTGTGTGTGTGTGTGTGTGTGTGTGTATTTGTATGTGGGTGGGAGTATGCGTGGGTACATGTATATGAATGCACTTGAGTGTGTGTGTCTGTGGAGGCCCAAAGGTAATATTGGGAATCATCCTCAATTACTTTCCACCTCACTGTTGTGGGCCTGCCTCTCTAACTAAACCCAGACATGTCATTAGGACTAGTCGGGCTAGGCGGCTTGCTGTGGGGATTCCCAGACTGGCCTTCCAGGGCTAGACTTACAGGTAGACGTCAAACTTGCCTGGCATTTATGTCTGGGATCTGGGATCTGGGGTCCCAACTCAGGTCCTCTGACTTACAAGGGAAAGGCTTTAGGCATGAGCCGTGTCCCCAGCCCCCAGGATCCTTTTGTAAGAGTGATCTCTCTCCTGGATAGACCCATGTGGTGTAGAGATGCAAACTGACGGTACATCCTATAAAATTAAAAACCAGCACAGTGGGAAAGATGGCGCCCGGGAATCTCCGGAGCATGCGTGCTGGTTGCCTTAGCCCAAATGGCAAGCTCTGCATCTGGGGACCCAGGCTCAAAGCAGTAAGGTGGAGGAGTGATCAGGAGTGATTCCCGAGGTCACCTTTGGGCACGTACATTCTCATGCACACCCCCCCACATGCACACGTGTGCCCACACACATGCACACGTGCATGCAGCCTCCCCTACACACATCCACATGAGAAGAAGGAAAGAGCCTGGAAGCCGGCTCATGGTTTACTCTCACGATGCCGACTTCTGCCCTGAGAAGTCAGGACTGCTCCTTAGAGGCAGCAAGCACTGGGTGCCAGTCTCCAAGCCTCTGCCAGCTGCTACCCGGCCTCACTGGCTCGGGTGCCTGGGGGGGTGCCAAGACTGTGAAGTCACAGCGTGTACCCACCAGCCGGCCAGCCTCGGCCTGGCAAAGCCCTTGCAGTGTTAGGGAATCAATATGACCCGGAAAAAAAAAATCCTTGCAAGAGCTGGTGAACAGCGCCACGGCTAATTTTAGGCCTCGGAAAATAGAAGGTCAGCAGAGAATAAGAAGAATAGCAGTAATAATAATTCCCGTTAGCATTATTAGCTGCTCGCGGGGTTCTTCACAGAGGGTGGACCTGTGCCAGGACGGGGTGCGGCCAATTGGGCGGCTTGCTTTCAAGGCCTGGGCTTCCCAGAAGGCTGAAGGAGGCGGGACCTGCGAGGCCTGTGGCTGAGAAGTTCCCTGGCAGGAAAATTCTACCCTCCTTTGCCCTCGCAGCCAAGCTTCCCAGGGGTGAGGGGAGTAGGGGGGAGTGGAAAATGGGAGGGGCCATGATCACCTGCAGATGGTCCCCATCTGTGGCAGTGAAAAATCTAGGTGAAATTTGCATAATATTTGCATTTTGAAATGGCCCTGTGTACATTCTGAATGGGGAGCAGCCAATGCTTCTGTGTAGTTAGTTACACAGTATTTTCTTCCCTACAAGGATGCACCACACCCTCCCAGCAGCTATTTCTGTCTCCCCCCCACCATCTTCACGCCCTTCCAGCAGGTACCTCTGTCTCCCCCCCATCTTCACACCCTCCCAGCAGGTACCTCTGTCTCCCTCCCCCACCATCTTCACCCCCTTCCAGCAGGTACCTCTGTCTCCCCCCCATCTTCACACCCTTCCAGCAGGTACTTCTCTCACCTCCCCACCCATCTTCACGCCCTCCCAGCACAGCACCTCTGTCTCCCTCCACCCCAACCCCACCTTTACCCCTCCCAGTAGTCGCCTCTGTCTCTCCCTGCCCCTCTTTGGCAGTCACCAGCCGACTCTGCACGTACATTTGTCATTTTCTTTCTTTTTTTTTTTTTTAGAAAACCTAGATTTATTTGTCAAACTATTACAAAGACAAACCATCATTGGGAGTTCTCTGAAGACGTCATCACAGATTACTTATTCTCTTACAGAAAGCTTACGTAAGAGGTGGACAATGAAGGTTCTAACCTAGGAGACCGTAACAGCAGACAGATAAACCATGTAGGAATGCAAGCTAGCCAGAAGCACTTGTAGCATAGAGGGATACCTGGGTGGGATTTTCCCAAGAGACTACCTAGAGTGGAACTGAATTAACGAACCTGGGCCCCAAGTAAAGGACCTGAGCCTTTGCGAAGATGACAGAAGCTGATTCCTCTAGACCTGTCTTTCTCTCACGGGTTGAGAGTTTCTTCAGGCCCCAGAAAGGAAGCTTCAGCCTCTCCCATTCCCACCCAGTCCACCGCGCCCCAAGCTCTTGTGTAGATCACCGAGCAGGCCTGCCAGCAGAGACGTGTGAAGACAGCAAAGGCAAGGATTAGAGGCCTGCTAAGAGGATAGTTAGACACGGGAAGTTTGGGAGTAAATGACAGACTACAAATACCCCTTTCGTTAAGTTAATTCACCTTTGTTAATAAAGGTCACAGTTTCTTCTGCTGGTGACAACAAGTCAAGAAAGAACTGGTTTTAAGTGAGTTTTGGAGAAGGAAAAGTCTTTTATCAGCCCCTCTCCACAGTGGAAGAGGCACCAAGTTCTCTCCTATAGTCATGACCAGAATCTTATAGCAGCAAAATAATTTTCAGTGATCAACATCTGCATCCTCGAATTGTCCAGCAACTGTTGGTGTGGTGTCCACTTCCATGCCATCTTCATAATCTCTTATTGAATCTTCTGTCCGGACGCCAGCCATATTGTACTGGCTGCTCACAGACTGAGAAAGCATTCCTTCCAATCTCTCCAATGTGGCTTGCCCTTCTGCTGTTAAATGGGACAGTCCTTCTTCATAAGCGTAAAATGTAGGGATATCCCCCTGTCCTTGCTCGTGCGCTTCCACATCATACTCTTCTCCATCATAATCATCGGAGTCTTCGTCCTCAGGATCTGGATACAAGGCCTGGCAATCACACATTGCAGTGAACATTGCCTCCAACGCTGACTTATCACTAGGCACAAATCTAAACTCAGTAATGGGCTCCACATCATCATCACTGTCTTCCTCATCTTCTTCAGAAAGAGATTCTTTTGATTCTTCTCCAAATTTTGCATTCACCATAACATACAAATGCTCTCGAGGGTAAGCATTTAGGTCTCTGAAAACTGCATGCAAACTAATGGTGGGATATTCCAGGGAGAATCCTAATCCGGACCCATCTAACCAAGACAGGCGGCTCTCGGCGATGTAAAATGTGCCGGTGCCGAGCCCCTTCCCGTTCAGCACCGCCTCGGTATCGGGCTGCTGCTGCCGGAGCCCCTCTGCCGGCCCGGGCGGCGGGAAACTTTTGAGGACGCTCATGGCAAGAGAAAGCATCGATGCACAGGATCCGGAGGAGCAAAGCCAGCAAACCCCACTCGCGGTGACCGCCGGAAGTACATTTGTCATTTTCACCTCAGGCACATGGACGCACAGACGCAGGGCCTTTTGAATCTGTTCCTCTCACTCTGGGGTGACTTTTTGAGTTTCTTCCACACGGTAGTGCAAGTCAGCGTCTCTTTGTCCTTCGTGGGTAACGCCCCATGTCCCGTGGCATTTGGCTTGATCAAGAAACTGTGGCCCGTGATCCTAAGTTCCTTTCAAAGGATTTGAAATGATCTCTTCAAATGGCAAAGGGGACCGACCGCTGAGCCTGAATAATGTCTGGCAATTTTTTTTTTGAGCTGCTCCCCCCTAAAAAACAGAGAAAATTTCTAGGTACAGAAGACTTTCAAACCAAAGTGAGATAGACAGTGGGGTGGGGGCAGGAGTCCCCCCCAAATGAGTGGCTCTGACTGTGGTCTGAATTCTAGAAACCTCTTTCTGTGGGACATTCTGACTAAATACGTGACAGTGTTGGGGCAGAGACAGCACCTGCCCACACCTGCCAGGCGCTCAGTGGCGAAGGGCTTGTTGCCCCACACACAGGGAACATGGGGGCACATACTTGTAATCCCAGTGCTGGGGAGTCAGAGACGAGCGGCTGCCGGGTGGCTTGTCCATCGAGCCCAGCTAGTTGAGGACTCTAAGCCAGTAAGAGAGCCCGACTAAAAAAAAAATGTGAATGGCACCTGAGGAATGACGTTGTGGGGTGTCCTCTGACCTATACATGTATCACATCACACACACACACACACACACACACACGCGCGCGCGCGCATGCGCGTGTATAGACACACATACCACATATACACATGTACACACACAACGAACATACAGACACATACATACACACACATGTGCGTGCGCGCGTGCACACAGACACACACCACACATATACATGTATCCCACACACAATGAACATGCAGACACATACACACGTGTATCACACAAAAATGCACATACACACACATGAAATACACATACTCCCCACAGATATATATATGGTACACACACACACACCAAATAAACACACTACACATATACCATACACATACATATCCTATATACACACGTCACATCTACATCACACACATCACATACACACGCATACAAGGACACGACATAAACACACTCCACATGTTCAAATCTCTCTTCTCTCTCTCACATACATATGCACACGTGCGATGTGTGCCAAAGAGGACCTGAACAGGAAGAAGAGCCACCGCCTTGGGACCCCACGGTCCAGCACCCTCCACACTAGGTTCCCCAGAAGCGCTGTAAGAATGGTAGCCACAGAGCATAAAGCCTCCTCAGGTCCACAGTGGGGCACGTGATGCTGTGGACTGAAGCTCCTGGGGGGCTGCCGCGACCCTGCTCCCCCGACCCTGCTCCCCCGACCCTGCTCCCCCGACCCTGCTCCCCCGCGGGAAAGCAGCCCCGTCTGAGCTGCGCTTGGCGGCTAATGCGGGATGATGAAATCCCTTTGGAAGGAAACAGCGCCCGAGTCAAGGAGGTGGCGTCCCCGCTTCATCTTCATTGGGAGTTAATTTGCTGGCAATTAGGGCGTCTTCACCACACACTTAGAATCTCATTCATTTACACTCCAGGAAGAAGGACGACTCTTTATGACTCTTTTATTTAAATTATTGATGCTTAAAGCCATGAGACTTTCATTTCCTGCTTTCTCAACATTGGTAATTGACTAGCTTGAGGCAGGTGTGGGCTGGAGCAGGCCGATTAGTTGGCTTCAGGAGGGATGGCCTCAGGGACCACGCTGTTAATTTTGCCCCCGCTGATTATCCATCACAGAGCTTAGGAGCCCACAGGTGGTTCTCCACACAGCTGTGCAATCCAGGAGCCCGGGAAGCCCGGGGTACCTGCTCTTTCCTTGGTGCCGGGGGCCCAGTTGCTGTTCCTTAGTGCCTTGTACATTCTCACGCTGCATTCAAAAGGCAAGAAGCCTATTCTCAGGGAGACCAAACAGAGACAGAGGGGCCTTGAATAAAAGTAAATAGTGAGATTGAACATACCAGGAAAATGCTGAACTTGCAAAGGATCGCATTTCAGGGTAGCTGTGTGACTTTGCTAGAGGGAGAGCAGAGCGTGGGGGCTGGAAACGCTCCCCAGGGTGGGCGGACTGTGTTTCAGGAGGAGCCCCGGTCCCCAGAGACCTAGAGAGGTAACATGTGGGCCAGAGCCCTGACAAACGCCCAGCAGAGATGAACTGAATCGTAGCAAAACCTGCTGAACAGATATTGAGGGCTGCTCGATGAGGAAGCAGCGAATCCTTTGAGGAAGGAGGTGGGTGGTGACCAGGGTGCGGGAAGGTGACTTTGTGGCTCCAGCTGGCAGAGAGTGGGCTCTGCGGGGCTGAGGAGGAGAGAGGGACCCAAGGGAGTCCAAGGAGAAGATGCTAGATGGCTGGAGGAAGTTGTTAGCAACTGGTCAGTGAGGAGGTTTGCTGGAGAATTTTGGGAGAGAGGGGACGGGAGGGCACGGACTGATGTGGAGGGGAGGCACTTGGAGGTGAATGGGATGGACTGCAGGGGGGGGTAACTCAGTTGGTAAAGTGCTTGCCGCATAAGTATGAGGTCCCGAGTTCAATCCCCAGTGTGTATCTGTGATCCCAGTACAGAGCCCCTCCCCCCTCCCGCCAGTCAGCCTAGGTAATCATAGCACCCCCAGGGTCAGAGGGCGATCCTCTCTCAAAACGGTGGAGAACACAGAGGCAGACACTGCATGGGGTCTTCTGGCCTCCATGTGCATGCACGCACACATCATGCATACACGCGCACATGCATGCACACACACTGCCGTTGGGCAACCAGTGGATACAAGGGCCATAGAGCGAGGAGAGACGGAGATGCTTGTGACGATTCCAGCCAGAGGGACCGCTGGACTTAAATGTTCTTCGTGAAGCAGGAAGGCTGGGCGGCGACTAACCGTAATGGATTTAACTGCGGTCAAGGGGATTTTATGCTGCTCAAGAGATCCTGGGGGGCGCAGCTTGTCCATGGGCCAGAATGTGCCATGCTGGGCAGGGCAGAGGACAGACATGTGATTCTAGTTTCAGGTAGGTTGGCCTACTCAAGAATCATGTTCAAATTGTGTGTGTGTGTGTGTGTGTGTGTGTGTGTGTGTGTGTGTGTGTGAGAAGGCACTATGGGTGCCTGTGGAGGTTCAAGGGTGACACCAGGAATCATCTTGGGTTGCTCTATGTTGCCGAATCCCCACCGGGCCAGCCTGCTGCTTCTCGCCTGACTCCCGAGGTCAGGGTGGTGACCCCGTCGCCGGTCGCCCATTCGCCTCGCGCCCACGAGGCCCCTGCCGTTTCCCCTCTTCCCCACGGCTGGCCTGGTGGGAATCCAGTAACAGCTCCACCTCCTTACTGCTCTGCTCTGTGGTTTCCTAGGCTCTGCCTTCCAGGACTAGAAGTGTAAGTCACCACCGTGAATCCAAACTTTGGTATTTCTGCTTGTGAAGTAGAGGTTCAACCCCTGAGCCATCTCTCCAGCCCCTCAAATTTCTAACATGTTTTTCTTGGCATTTTATTAAGGCATACCACAGTTTAAATTTTCTTTGGCTCAAAGAAATGGAGATGCCTAATTAATATATTAGGTATTTGGTCTGATGACATTATGTTCCTATTTTTAATACTTTCAGCCTCTGGATAAAGGCTTAACACATTCAAATGTCACACAAACACAAATACACTGCACATCTCTAGAATGGTCTTCATGTTGGTGAGGCCAATGTTTACTACTAGTAAAGGTGAAAAGCGGGTTTGAGGGAAGCCCAAAAATCTAACGGGTAATAATTTTTTTGAAAGAAAGACAATAGTAGTAGCTAAGTAGCAAAAATAGCTAGTAGCCAATAAGTTATATGGGACTCAGAGAAGACTTTGTACTCACTAGCACACCGATTCCCATGGACTAGGGAGATAAAAGCAAAACCAAAAAAATCAACAGTCTTAGGCGGAGACTTTTCAAGCATTCACTGGCCTGGATCCTCGGCCCTCTGTCAATCATTTCTAAACATCATCTCTGTTCAGCTAGTTTGGTCTTTGAACCATGGCCCAGATATGCCTTTCTGCATTTGTACTCTAGTACCTTCCTGGGGACTCTCTGGCCTCAACTCTTGACCCCCTTCCTCCAGGCACGATGCTAAGTGTGACATTTTATCCTACAGCTGATGTCAGAGCCACAGCAACGTCTATGATTTGACACGGCTTGCCTTGGTTTCTTCTGAAAGATCCCTCTCATGGAAGAGGGCGAGGCAGGCAATCCTAGTAAGGGGGTGAGAAAAAGAAGCAGCGATGGAATCCAGGGGAGAGGCGGCAAGCTAGACATGTTCATGAAGTTAGAACCAATGATCCTTTCTCACTTAACAGGGCGGTGAGCAGGAATCCCAGCATCTGACCCAGTCTGAGGCATGCGGGTGTCCATGGTGTCTGGAGGATTGAGGGGGATGTGACTAGCTGGATGGTCAACAGTGGGGGGGCAACATGCTCAACAGAAGGTAGAGATCAAGAGAAAAAGTAACTATAAAACGCAGCATATTTGCAGGTTACAAGTGGTCTAAACTCCTAAACTCCTTGAAAGGGCTTGAAAACAAGTTTGTCTTCTCCACATATTTTTGACATTATTCTCGATGTTTTATTTTTAAAGTAACATTTATGGTGTCTCTGAAGAAAGCGCTCGATCTGCAAAAATCTAACCCCTCAATATTCCAAATTCCAAATTCGTGGCATCAGAATTAGAAGTTCGTATGATACAACTAGAAGAAGATGCTGGACTTTGGTGGTTCGTTGATTCTGGGGTTACGTTCCAGCCCAGCTGCAGTTGATAGTAACTTAGCGAACGTTCTGTCAGACTTTGGCTATCTGGGGAAATTCCAGAATCCCTGCATCTCGTCACAAATCTGAAGCAGCTGCTCTGTATGAAGAAGAGAGCGTCGGTTTGGATGTGGAAGAAGCCGCAGAAGAACGTGGCTTTCACTCCTATTCTCCTTTTAAAAAAATACATATGCATATGGGGACACATTTGTATGTGTGTTTGCATGTGTGTGATATGCGGATATGTGCAGGTACATATGCACATATGTCTTCGTGGATTGCTCTCCAGTTTATTATTAAGACAAAGTCTCTTTTTATTATTATTATTATTTATTATTATTTATTCAATTGTGTGTGTGTGCATCTATACGTGGGGTCTAGGATCCGAACTCGGGACTTTCCGCCTGCAAGGCAGAGGCTTACCCCCTAAGCCGCCTCTCCAGCCCCAAGACAAAGTCTCTTGACTGAACCCAGAGTTCATCAGTTGACCAGGTTAGGTAGTCAGCTTGCTCTGAGGATTCAGTCTTCCCCTTGCGAATGCTGGGATTACAGACAGCTGTCACACCTGCCCAGGTGTTTATGGGTTCTGTTCCTCACACTTGCTGAGCAAGAGCCTTACCACTGAGTCACATCCCTACCCCTGTGATTTACATTCTCGTGTGTGTGTGTACATGTGTATACATGTGTGTGCCAGAGGGCACTTGAATGTGTGTGCTTTTGGAAGCTCAAGAGTGACATCCAGAATCATCATGGATCGTTCTACCTCCTTATTGTTTGGCTCCAGGATTTCTTGACTATGCCTTCCTGGGCCAGAATTACAGGCTGCCACCATATCTGTCCGACACTTTCATTGTGAGACCTGGGGATCCAAACTCAGGTCCTTTCCCTGCAAAGTAAAGACAATTGGCCACTAAGCCAATTGTCCCTGCCCCAATTTCCAGTCTTAAAGAGTGAATCTGAGATTTCCAATTGGGCGGCGTTTTCTATCGGAATATCCTTTTCCAATATTTATCTTTATTGGTTTCATTTCTTTAGATTTCCTTTGAACTGAAAATTACCTTTGTGTAATGAATTTGCAAGCTCTCGAGAGCGTGACTGTAGTAGTTCTCCTGCATGTTGCTGATGAATGATCATCAAATGGCTTAAAGGAACAAGGGGTTCACTTTCTTACAATAGTCCAGTTACAGTCTGTCCAGCTTGACGGGAGAGCACGCACCAACACCAGGGCTGAGGGAACTGGCCACACCATCTGTATGTAATGGCTGAAGAGGGACGATCCTTACTTGCCAGACCAGCATGTCTGGCCAAGTGTACATACACAAGGATGCCAACTCTCTCAACCAGCTCTCTGTGTTTTATTCCAGGACCTAGTCCTACCCACCATGGGCCCTTCCCCATCAGCTAGACAATCTCCTGTAGGTTTGCTCTGGGCTTAAATCAACCACTAATTCTCCACAAATGTGCCCAGAGCTCAAAACCTTCAACTGTCAAGTTGATGCCTCTGCCTAACTATGACAATTGTATAACTAATACCTTGAAGCTTTTATGTCCCAAAGAAAACAGATCAGGAAAGTGAAATTTGAGCACATCTTTCTCCCTCTGTGTGCTGGATGATGAGCAAGCCATGTTTTCCTTCTCAGTCAGCCAAGGTCTTTGAGTTCAGACGCTGAGCCTATGTTCTGCGTTGACAGGAGACTACTGCAGGAGAGACTCAAACTAACAGGGATATTAGCTTCATTGATTTTTCTGAAAATGGAAAAAGGGGGGAAAAGCGCTCAGCGAAGTCCAGGAAAGAGATTTAATACAACTGTCTTTTAATAATATTAAGTTTCCTAGAATCAATATTTTCTCCCGCTCCTATTAAACTATGCATTGCTACACACCAGTTGCTGTGAAGGCGGATGAGGATCAATCGAAGACTTCCCTTCTTTGGAGACTCTTTCAAAGGCCTGCATAATGGAGCACGGTTTAGAAAGACCCCAGATGAATTTTGAGCACATGGGTATTGTGTGATCATCTTCTGCCTGGGGAATGTGAATTGTTGGGTAGTTGCAGGTGGTAGATGCTAAGTACAGATATTTGGACCACTCCAGTGATTGTCTCCAAGGAGTCTAGGTGGGCAGGGATGCTGTGTGTTTTCTGTTGTGTTTGCAGTGTGTAGCTGGCATTCCAGTTTGCTTAGTTGCTCTTTTACTTTGGGAAAATGGAATAAGAGGATCAAGCTTTCCCCATGTGTGTGGGTGGGAGACAGTTGGGTGGGGAAATGAGATATTTTCTCACCATGTCAGTTTTACCATTGTTATCGTTACCCTTTTTTGGTTGCTGTGAGACAGCACTCAAACAATCAGCTAAGGGGAGGAAAAGGAGATTAATTTGGCTTCCGGGTCCAGAGGAGAGACATCATCCATTGTGAGGGGTGGCAGAAGCGGGAGACAGCTTAGGTCACATCCATCATCACAGAGGCCTGAGGCGGAAAGAACGAGTGGCTGACTCCAGAGCTGACTACAAGCGGAAGCAGGGCGGGCCAACCAACCTCAAGGTCCTCGATCTCTGTGACATACCTTCCTCCAGCAAGTCTCCATCTCTTAAAGGTGCTGTGACCTTCCCAAACGTTAACAATAGCCTGTAGGAGCGACTCACATTCAAACCATGACAACCACAGACTTTCATTTGGAAAAACAATGAAAACTGACTGGAGTTTTCTTCGTGGTCATGCGGTATTTTCGATTAAATGACTTTGGCGGGGACCTGTGGGAGATTGAAGATCAACTCAGACGTCCCTTGTGCTTGATCATTACATCCGCCTCTTTCTGCTTGCTAACCGCCCTGTCTCTAACCACTTCTCATGCTTTGTATGGATCTACAGTTTATCAGTCATTTTTAATGCGATGCATCACCCTGTTTGATGTATCCAACCAAAGTCTTACAAGCTAGTTCTCCATTTGGCAGGAGTTTGGTGTCTCCTCAGCCTCCTCATGGAGGTAAAGTACACGTCACACACAAATTACTGTTTTCACCATTATCAAAGAGCTCATTCCTAGTCATACGTGGCATCTCCACTGCCTATCACAGGATATCCATCTTCCCGACGGAAATCCGATCTCCTGCAAGCTCTCAACCCCTTGCAGCCCAAGCAACCGATAATCTTTCCTGGGGTGGGGGTCTGTTTTGTGTCTCTGTGGATTTGTCTGCTTGGGACATCTCATGTCAGTGGAGTCACATGCTACGTGCTTGGCTTCCGTCACTCAGCGAGGTGTTCAGCGTCCACCATGCTGCAGTGTTTTTCCTACTGCGTCCTGTGTTTTGCCTCCAAATGTTCTTCCATTATCTCTGTGAAGCGCATTCTGCTGCCGAGTCAGGAATCATGGGCTCTGTGTTCTCTGCAGAGTCCTATTTCGTGAAAACACAAGCTAATGGTTCTTTTACAGCAGCCTAGTTCTTCCACAGCAACAGTAAGCAGAAGGTCTGCTCTTGACACACCGCTTCCATCAGGAGCTGAGCAATGGCCGTTAGCCTTAGAAGGGACATGCCTCACATTTCACCAGCATTGACTCAACGTAAGACCAGGCTTAGAGTGGGAAGTGGGGGGGCAACGGGGGAGAAAGTAGGTGGGGAGGGAGAAGAAGGGTACCTATTGAGCTTGTGTAATTAGGAAAAAGAAGTAATAAAAAGAAAAAAGATTAATGGAAAAGAAAATTTCTTTTGTAAGGCAGAGTTTGCCATGGGACCCAGACAGATCTGGGACAGATTCTGTAGCCCACACCAGTAGAATGTTCTCTGTTATAAAATAATGTTTCATAGTATCACTAATATTATTGCAAATGAAGTGAAATTATATGTTTTTTAAAAAAGACCAGGCTTAGTTTCATAGGGGTTGGAGAAACGTGATCAGAAGCTCACTAGGAACACACAAAAGCAGAAGACACGGAGCATCGGAATCTCCACCCATAAAAATGATAACTCTACCTTCCCTATGGGAGCTGAAACGTGTCTCCAAAGATGTTCTTATGATGTAGCCCTGGACATTTGGGAGTCATTTGGGTTACATGACATCATGAGGGTGGGACTTTTTCAATAGAATTAGTGCTTTCATAAGAAATGATTGTTGAGACTCTCTCTCTCTCTCTCTCTCTCTCTCTTGAAAACGAGATAGTACAAAATTGGCTGTCTTGAAGACAGGAGGAAATCTATTACCCCAAATTAAATCATCCTGGTATCTTGACTTCCAATGCCCAGAAATGCAAGAAAGAAAAAGCCACCCAGTCTGTGCTATTCTGCCTGGCAGCCCAGGCTAAGCACAGCATATGTAATAAATGTAATCAGGACTCATTTCTCGACTAGCTACCCTGAGCAGCAAGTTGACAGGGATTTTGTGCAGCTGAGCAACTGGCGACCTTGGGATGGACGCGCTCCTCTTGCCAACTGTTTTACTTCTTGTACGTAGATACTCCCAGCACACCTCTGACTTCTGGATCACAGCATTTTGGCCAGTGACCTTATTTCATTGATAGATGATGATATGCAAGAAGCAGCTGCCAACAGTTGGTGTTCTGTGAGAAGCAGAGTGGTTTCTCTAGTTTCTGTTTTTTAACTGAGAGCATGTGGACGTGCATGTGTGTGTATGTGGGTGTAAAAACAATGTGAACACCAAAAATCATCCCCAATCACTCTTCCGCCTTGTTCTTTTGAAGCGGTGTCTCTGTTAAAACCCAGCGTTCTGGGCTGGAGAGGTGGCTCAGGGGTTAAGCCTCCGCCTTGCAGGCGGAAGGTCCTGAGTTGGGATCCTAGACCCCACGTATGGACGCCAGGTGGAAGCGGGGGCGGCCTGCGTTTCTGGTCCTGGTAGGGCGGAGCCTGTGAATCCCGGGGCCGAATAAACAAGAAGGAGGTGGAGGCGGTCCATGGTGGTTCCCGAATTCGCCCTGTGGTAGACACACACGTACATACACACACGCATATACACACAATTGAATAAATAATAAAAAATTAAAAAAACCCAGCGTTCTTTGGTACTGCTAGTCTGTCTAACTAGCATGCTGGGGGAGTGCTAGGTTTTGCCTTCCGAGCCTGGAATTATAGGCATACAGTCCCACCCACCTGCCATTTTACATGGGCTCTGAATTTAGTTTGACTATTTGACAAGCACTATAACCGTTGAGGTATCTCCCTAGCCTACAAGCCAGTTTCTATACCACATTGGCTCTTTATCCAAACATCTTCTAAGGCAAAAGAAAATTCCCACTAAAAATCCAGTAGATGGGAGGTTGACTGAATTATAGTGTGGGGGGTACTTGTGATTTACTAATGATGTTCTGCTTTGAGAATGCTACTGTTAACCCCTTGGAGGTTAGGGGTTTCCCATGCTTTGTCTCATCAGAGATTATAACTAAAATCTGTGATGCCAATAGACCGGGTCTCTTTTAAGGATTCTATGGAAAGACAGGCTGTGAATTATCCTCCACGACTGAAATCCCACATCCAATGAAGTCTCTATGTTTCAAAGAATGAACCGTCTCCTTACAACAATATTTGGTTATGGAGAGAAGCGTCCATGTACAGGTGATTCCAGAGTGTGCATGTGTGTGTGTTTGGGAGGTTATGAGCTCCCCATAGCCATGCACAAGCCAACCGTCTCTCCACACTCTTCCTAAAAGTGCACTGTTTCCAAAAATCAACGATTAATTGTTGAAACAGTCTGAAAAATGGATATCCCCCTGACCTTTCTAAGGTTTGTCATTTAGTTGACATACCCATTACCTCAAAAATCAAATGTGTTTGTCTAAACATTATTCTGATGTTTACTTTGGGCACTAAAGGGCAGACGGCTGACCACCGACCCGTTGACAGTGATCAATTCAGCTACGGATCTTGTCACGTTGCCTGTTTATTCTGCTATCAATCTCCCCTTCGCCTGCCTCCACGGCTACTTTCTGCTGCTTAGGCGCTTTTAAAACTAACAATAATCCAATTTAGAATTGATCAATGAGAATGTGTGGTCCGTCAGCAAAATGACAAAGTCTCCCGCGTAGCTGCCGGCCACAGTCAGGGGTGGGTTTCATGTGGAGGTACCGGCAAATTTTAATTAATTAAATGTAAGTAGCACTCCAGCCCACGCTTTGGGGGTTTCTGGTCAGACCCCCTAAGGAGTAGCCGCTTGGAAATGGGGGAATCGGCCCAGTCACTATCTGCTAGAACCCAGATCTTCCGCGTGACAATGACCAGAAGTTCCTTGCGTGGTAGAGGTAGAGGTTTATATTTTCCGACGTGGAAGCAAGAACCACCTGTGGCTAAGCTTGAAATGTAGCTTAGGCAAGCAAGAAACTTGGTTTCTAATGTTATTGACTTTGAAGTTGAACAGCTAGGAACTGTAGAATGCGGCGGTTTCCTAAGGATGTGAAGCTGGCTATGCCATGTGTGCCTTCGCACTGTCTGGACACTGGACATCGGGATCCACAGTCTCCTGACCCACGAGGCAAAGAGCGGCCCACAGGAGAGGCTCAACGGCACCCCTGCATCCTAGGGGCAGGAGCACATTCCGAAAGAGCATCCTCCCAGGCCCACGGGAGCAGAACTCCCATGGCGGTCAGGACTCCTCTACCTGCAGCAGTGGCCCTTGGCGGCCAGAGGGCCGAGCGCCAGCAATGGGAGAAACATGGCCTATGTTTCCTGACACCTTCTGAGATCTGCCCTGTCCTCTTGGCTTCCAGATTTGTAACTTGCCTGGATCCCTCCTTGGGCCGTTGGTTTCTGGTTCAACAGTTGTCCGTGTCCTTGAAGCAGCTGTTTTCAGGGCCCCTTCCCTCAACCTTAAATTCCTTATTGGCTGAACCCCACCCTGAAGAATCATTTGATGTACTTCCTCAATTTGTTTGGATAAATCATTTCTTTCTTTTCTTTTTTTTTAAACATATTTATTTATGCCTGTGTGTGTGTGAGTGTGTGTGTGTGTGTGTGTGTGTGTGTGTGTGTGCATCAGAAGGCGCTGGGTGTCTTTGTGGAGGACCAAGGGTGGCTTTGGGAATCATCCTAGATTATGTCTATCTCCTTCTTGCTTGGTTCTGGGGTCTCCCAGGCTCCACTCTCCAGGGTCAGAAGTGTAGGCCTGGGTAAAGACGATTTCCATGGCAACAGGAGGCTACTTTGAGGCCTCCTGGCTTCCCCACATCTTGGCCAAACAAGAAGCAGAGAGTGGACAGGAAGTGGGGCTGGATATAAAACTTCAAGGTCCACTCCTCACAGCTATAGTCCAGCTTCTAAAGATTCCACAGCCTCCCAAAACGACGCCATCCATTGGAGACCAAGTGTTTAAACACTTGTGTTGTAGAGAGTTCTTCACATTCAAATGTCAACAGAGAACTTTATAAATCAGCTCTTTTAAAGCTTTGTGTGGTATACTGTAAGAGTTTGTCAAAGACAGCAATATATATATATATATATATATATATTATATATATACTGTATAGTGAGAAGGGTTTTGAGTTGAGAAAATAGGATTTAGAAAGCTTAGATAACATGCGTGTCATCCCATAATTTCACTTTCCAGGACAGTTAATATTCCCTGTGATTCCTTCTAAATGTGGATACTGTATAAGCACTAATTTTAATCTTGCTTTATATTTGATGCGAAAAGGCATGGCTTCTACGTGTGTACATTCTTTATGGTTCTCGAATATTACAGTCTATCGAGTAGAATGAGTGTACATACATAACCTGTGTACCATGTAACTAGTATACTTGGGTTTGGGGTCTAAATTATCTTCTCTTTTTAAAAATGCTTATTGTAAATGGCACTTGTCAATATTCAGAATTATGTCCTTGGGCTCCATTACCAAAAGCGGAATGACTGAGTTTAGGAGAATGAGCATCACAAGACCCTTGGCCAAATGGTTTTGCAAAAGAATTATGACAGGATGCCAACAGTATTGGAGCTCCTCATTAGCAGGCAGTAATCATTTTTAAAAATCTTTGTTAATTTTAAAAGGTCAAATGCCTCTTCATTGTCAGTTTAATTTTGTGATCACTAGCAAAGCATTTCCACATATTCATGGACTAGTTGTATCTCCTTTGTGGAAACTGGCTGATCACATTCTTTGTCACTCATCTATGGGAATTTGCTATTTTAACATTCAATTTGACGAGTCATTTTATGAGTAAAGACATTAGTACTTTGTTGTTGCATTATTTACCACGAATATTTTTCCCCAAATAGGATGCATACTTTTTATTTTTCTTCTATGTATATATTTTAGGATGAGCAGATGTTTAATTTTTAACTTAAATATGTTCATGCTTTTATTCTAAGTAGAAAATTGTATCTTTTCCAAGGATAATAAATATTTAGACCTATTTTCTATTCGATTTCTTAACTTTGATAGTTAGTTTGAATTTTAAAATCCTCTCATAATTTATTTTGAGAATATGTGAGTATTATGGCTGGAGTCTAAATGTCCCCAAAGGCCCATGTGTTTAAACATTTGGTCTCCAGCTAGTGACAAGGCTTAGGAAGCGGTCAAGCGTTTGGGACACGGGGGCTAGCCGGCAGTTAGGGCTAGAGCGTTAGCGCCACCCACCTTGGTTCCCACCTAAGTTTCTCTGCTTCCTGATATCCCAAGTTGTGACCATGCTTCTTGCTGTTCCCACAGTCGTGGAATTATCCACACCTTGCTTCTCCGTCATTATGCAGCCTGTTCCTTCACACTAGAAGCTGGAATAAAGCCTTCCTTTTCTAAGTTTTTTTTTGGTCAGGCACTTTGTCACAACAATGATGAAAAAAATATATACATATATATTATACGCACATATATAAAATAAAATATATATCAAATAATCAAACATATTCAATACATTAAATAATACAATTCCCCAACACTAGTTGTAAAGTGTCTTAGTCCTTGCTCATCTTTTAACTTAAAAGATATATATGCTATATATATCTCAACTTACGCTAGCCTATTCTTGGTTAATGACCTGTTTATTTTCAGTTTAACCTTGTACCTATATTTTAATGTTTTAATTATCTACCTACCTACCTACCTACCTATGTACCTATTTATCTATTTAAATTTATATTAGTCCATTTCTTGGTTATTATGATCTATTGATTTTCAGTTTAACCATGTGCCAGTATTTTACTTAGCCATCAGCTTTTATCATTGATTTCCACTGTGGCACTTCTAGATTATTCTTGCTATCTTTCTTTTTTTCTGAAAAGTGTTTTGTTTGGATCATGTATGTGTGCCATGGGTAGATCACCGATAGGTGACTTTTTTAAAACTTATATTGCATGTGTGTGTGTGTGTGTGTGTGTGTGTGTGTGTGTGTGTGTACCAGAGGGCAGGTGTGTCTCTGCGGAGGACCAAGGCTGACTTTGGGAATCATCCTGGATTGCTTCTACCTCCTTTTCACTTGGGAAAATGTAACATGCAAGAGTAGCCACACACTCACATGCATTGGCAAGCATAACCTGCAGCAGCTGGTTTCAGGAAGCTGCTGGGGGGCATGCTAACCTGGCCCAGGCCGCATGGGTCCCCTGAGAATGGTGGGCAGCAGTACCCATTACCCAGAATCTTGGTGGAGAGCAGGAGTGGATGTACGGAGAAGCACTATTTTCTAGTTATCTCCATGTGTCATGGGCTGTGCTGGATTTTTAAAAAATTCTTTTACTGTTGAATATCTGAATACAATGAATCTGTGATTTGTTCACACCTTAATCTCCAATCCCATTCCCCCTCCTCTTGCCATTATAATCCTTCTTTGTCCCTTCCATCTCCCTGTCTTTTCACGTGTGGATTGCCTTTGGTAACCTGTGCTTGAGCACTTGCTAGAATGTGAGTCATTTATAGTGAGAACATCATTGAGGAAGAATCTTCCACTTCTTCCCCATCAGCATTAATCTTCATCAGTCTCCAGGGAGGTGCGGGGCCTCTTGAGATCTTTCCCCCTCCATAGAGAAGTGTTGATAGGCCAAATCCCATGCTGGTCTTATGAAAACAGACATAACTGCAGTGAATTCATGGATGTAGCTGCCCTGTCATGTCTAGAAGAAAATGTCTGGTCATGCCCCTGCCCTCTTCGGGGTCTTACAATCTTACTGCTCCTTCTTCCTTCATGTTCCCTGAACCTTAGGGCTGGGAGTTGGCTTAGATGCTCTCTTAAGGGCATCTTAGTCATAGTCACTTATTTCTACACTCTGGCCAGTTGTGATTTTTTGTTATTAATATCTTTCACTGCAAAAGGAAGCTTCTAGGGGGAGTGCTGAGTGCTGAGTGCTCCTCCAACCTATGGGTATAATGACAGAAAAAGCCAGTTTAGTGTGGCATCTTTATAGTTAAACCTTAATAGCTTGCATCCCTCCTCCTCCAAAGTCTATGTACTCTGCCTTCCATAGATTCTTGTTCTGGTTTATAGTACCAGAAAGGTAATCCTGCTAAGAAACAGGCTTGAAACTCAGTCGGAAAAGCTATTGGTTGCCCCTTTGACAGTCATACCGCTATTGCAATGATGGTCACTTCTTGCCAGCGTGGTCATTACTGCAGCTTGCAGCTCTCACAGATTGATGAGACTATTAGTTGATTTTCTCCCCCAGCGGCTTGCATAGTATTTTTTGGTGCTATGAAAGTTGTCCCATGCTGCATTTCATATACACTGTAATGTGGCTAATGTAAAACATTGATAAATTCTGTATTATTTCTCAACCTTACCAGTAAGAAAAGAAGCTCAGAGAGGAGGTAGAGAGAAGCTTCCTTGGGGTCAGAGTTAGTGAGTGACAGGCAATAATTTGGCTTCTCATTGAGGATTGGTGCCCTAGTACAGAGATATGACTGGAAGTGGATACGGTGAACAGGAAGTAATTCTCCTCTCTGGGGACTTTGCTAAGAATGTTGATGTATAAGTCGGGCCAGAAAGAGCAGTAGCAGTTCACCAGGCAGAATTGTTGTTTTAGGCTCTTTATGCGTTACTGCCATAATTATCTCACCCCATTCAGGGGAGAAATGGTTTATTTTGTTTACAATTTCAGGTTACAATTCAGAGTAGGCAAGTCACAACAGTAGGAACTGAGAGACCTGGTCACATGATGATGTCCAAGTCAAGAATAGAAAGCAATGGAAGAATGCCTGTGTGCTTGCTTGCCTTTTATTCAGCCCAGGGCCCCAAACTTAGAGAAGGGTGCCAGTCACAGTCTTGTCTTCCCATAGCAATTCATGCAATCAAGACCACTGCTTACGGACATTCTCAGAAGCCAGCCTTAGTCTAGAGAACCCCTCGCAGCTGCGCCCAGAGGTGCCTCTTAGATGTCACGTTGCCTACCACCACTAACCATCACAGAACAGGAGGGAGGGATAGAGTTCAGGAAACACACGCCGGTGAACAGGCTCATTCAGGTGGCATAACACGGCCTATGTAGATGGAGCCAAGCATTCCAGCAGGCTCAGCACAGCGTGTACGTTAAAAGTAATCAACTGGACTCTGAACGCTGCTGAATACCGTCACTTGTGGGGATTCTTCAGCCCACATCTGGGTATTTGAACGTACCAGCTAGTGAGTGGGAGTGGCCACGCCATTCACTCTGTAGGATTGCCTAGCTAGGCCGCATACGGAATGGGGCCATTCTAATAAATTCTTCGGCTTCCCAACATTTTTAGAGTCTTATTTAGTTTCACTTCTTTAAAGCAGATTGAGGGAAACAGCCATATGTGTTGTTTGCTTTGTCCAATTTCAGTAGCATGATATAGATGAAGGTTATAGTTAAGGGGAACAGTTTCCATGTTAATATATGGAAATTTCTGTATATCTCAGAACAAATTTGACACTAGGAAGAGATTTTTCTCTTGGGCAAACAAGAGCAAATCTTAAACTCTCTTTGGTTCCAGCCAACTCTTGTCACTGACTCTGGGGTACCCCGAATCCTTCCACCGTCTCAGGTCTCTGCGTGCGCGCTCCAATCCCACTTGGTGGATGTCAGTCTGTTGTTAAGATAATAACCTCGTGGCAGCACAGTGTCCCCGGTGGCCTGGTCAATACATTTATAGAATGCAATTAAACCATATCACACCCATGACAGGAAATTGATGACCATTTAATTATTTCAAGATAGCTGAATATGTAGTTATTTTCTTCCTCACTCAGTGGAGAACAGCATCTTCTGAATCAGTTAAAAAGGAAAATTTGAATATTTACGTTTTTGTAAATTGCGCGTCTGCATTCTCTTTTCATCACACATCATTTCTAGAGTGATTTTCATGTGAGTTAGGCAAATAATTTTGAAAAGTCAGTCTTAAAAAATAGGAGATACATATCTAGGAAATGGTGTTTGCTGGTACTTGCTGATGATCTGAATTAATATTTGGCAATAACATCATGAAAACTTATTCTGTGGGTAAATCACAAGCAAAGTTAAGACTGCCTGGTAGATGACATGTGCTGAGGAGCTTTTAAAAAATGTCAGGGAGAGCCAAAGCTTACTTATAAAGTCATTAGAAGCAGGACTACCTCTCCGGTGTACGAGTGCCACAGTTGGCCTGTTTCGTGTTACTCTGCGTGACATAGTATGATCATTGCTCACTTAGTGTGTGACTGGTGAGGATTCTTAGCAGGATATACTAATTGTTGTTCTCATTGCTGTGGCTCTACAAGAATCACTGGACTCACTGCGCTGTCTCCTTTGTCCCCCTCTGTGCCCATGGGATCGTGCCACCCGCGACCAGTATGGGCCCCGCTCCTCTGTTAACTGGGAAATGCCCTCACAGACATGCCTGGAGGTGCGGCTTCTAGGTGATTCTAGGTCCGGTCCAGTTGCCAACGAAAATGAACCAACAGAGGGGATAATGGATAATCTCTCAAGTGGCAATCATTTCTTACAGTTAGCTTTTGGTGGCTTTTGTATCTTTAATGCACCAGGTTATTCGCCTTTAAGATGTGTATTTTGTAACTGCTTATAAAATTCTTAACTCCAACGGACGTACAGGATGGAGCAGCAAAGCTACTCCAGTAGAAGTATTTACTTAGTCATTGGGTGCAGAAAGGCTGTTTTGTCTCTACACATGGGCTGCAAATGTGGAAAACACCCGCTTCTCTCACCATCATCCATTAAGAGAAAAAAAGTACCTGGGTCACTACTTGAAAAATTAACTGCTTAATCTTGGCCTGAAATTCCAGTCAGCAAAATTAATGGGGAGCGGGACAATTTCAATAGAAAAGCTCCGGGGTGAGTGGTCGTGATTTACGGCTGGACATATTAAATGTATAAGTTATGTCTGGGAGCAGCTCTTTCCTGGATATATTTTAGGAGTGAATTAGTATAGCAACCTGCCCATGTTATGCTTAAGCTTCTCTTTACCTTGAAATATCGTGAGCATGTTCTTAAGCATTATTTCAATTAGAACTTCTCTTTAGAAAACAGGCTGGGTAGAATTTCAAGGGCCTTTTATTTTGAGGAAGGCTAGAGATACTCAAGCATTAAAATGATGTCACGTAATTTTCTCTCCCTCTTCTTTCTCTTTCTCAAGATAAGGATTTGTTATATAACCAAAACTAATCTTGAACTCATTTTTTCTTCTTTCTTTCTTTCTTTCTTTCTTTCTTTCTTTCTTTCTTTCTTTCTTTCTTTCTTTCTTTCTTTCTTTCTTTCTTTCTTTCTTTCTTCCTTCCTTCCTTCCTTCGTTTCTTCCTTCCTTCCTTCCTTTCTTCCTCCCTTCTTCACATATGCCTGTGT
The DNA here is from genome assembly GCA_023101885.1 of Typhlomys cinereus. Lineage (NCBI taxonomy): Eukaryota > Metazoa > Chordata > Mammalia > Rodentia > Platacanthomyidae > Typhlomys > Typhlomys cinereus. Next base: position 1,049,792 of record JALPQD010000446.1, on the reverse strand, counting down.
GTATCAGAGGGCACTGTGGGTGCCTGTGGAGGCCCAAGGGTGACTTCAAGAATGATCCTGGATTGCCCTACGTCCTTATTACTTTGCTCTGGGGTTTCCCAGGCCCTGCCTTCCAGGGCCAGAAGTACGAATCACCGCCATTTCCTGTGGCATTTTTACACAGGATATGGGATCCAAACTCAGGTCCCTTTGCTTTCGAGGCAAAAGCTTAACCCTTGAGCCATCTCTCCAGCCTGAACTCATTTTGTTAACCTTCCTTCCTCAGCTTCCTAAGTCCTGAGATTATAGAAACACACCACTCTGCCCTGTTCTGGTTCTTATTATAATTACTATTATGATTATTATTAGTTACTAGTAATTCTCAGCCTTTTGGTTAAAATCAAGTTTTTTATTGACTACTATAACATGTTCTAACAGTTGAGGTCAGAATTATTTTGGCTTTGGGATTTTTGCAGTATTTGCATATGCATAATGAGATACCTTGGATATCATCGGTATCATTTATATCTCAGGCAGCCTGAAGGTAACTTGAGAAAACATTTTTTGAAAACATTTTCAGTGTATTTCTCTTTGGACTGTGACCTGTCCTATGATGCTAGGTGTGGAACTTTCCACTTGTATCAATTGTGGCTCAAAAAATTTTAGAATCTGGAACATTCTGAGCTTCCTGTTTTTGCTTCGGAGATTCTCACTGTGTATAAATGCCTCGGTCCAGAAAAGATATAGGCAAGCTACTGTCCTGTTTCTGTCCCACTGATTTGTGACTTTTCCTGGGGGAGTTGTGAACAAATGTTTCAGAGCACTGATTATAGATAAAGAGACAGTCCCATCCAAGTCTAGCTCTGTGAACCAGTGAGGCTATTGACTGACTTACAGGCGATTTGGGCAGCTACATCTCTGAAACGTCCCATTCAGGCTCACAGAACCCTTTGTAGGCAGCTCCACTGCAGAGTTTCCTCTGTCCCAACAACTGAAGGGCCTTGTGTACCTATGTGTACCTTATGAATACCAATTAGGTTTTGAGCTTCCTGAACTTTTCAGCCTGAAGGAGACAGCTACACAAAAATGGGAATGGGGCTGATGAAATAGCTCAATGGGTAAGGCTTGGTGACCTGAGTTCAATCCCCAGAGGCCCACATGATGGAAATGGCTTCTGATCTTTACTAGGATACCAGAGATCATGTATGAATCTCTCTCTCCCTCTCTTCCTTCCTCTCTCTCTCTCCTCCTCCCTCTCTCTCTCTCTCCCCCTCCCCCTTGCTCTCTCTCCCTTCCTCTTTTTCTTTCCCTTCTTTTCTCTCCCTTCTCTCTCTCTCTCACACACACACATACACACACACACCACACGCACACTCACACACACACACAAATAATAAATAACAAATTAAAAAAAATAAACCCGATGCCTCCTCCATTTTAGACTCTGCAAGCAGCATGGAAGGTACTCTAAGACAGCGAACGAATAGATTGACAAATGCGTATCACTAATTGGACAGTGATCTGCAGTTGTTGCGAGGAGGCGCTCACCGACGTGCTCATTTTGCTCATTCTGTTTGTTGGAGCAAATCTTTCTTGAATGCCTGGCAGTGTGCTGAGACTGGGGGCTTGAAACTGATTGAAAGAGACAAGCCAGCAGTTGAGCCGAGGTGACGACTGATCTACGGCTTTATGAAGTATGTCTGAGAACAGAGCTTTACACACTGCAAAACCAAAAAGAGAAGGATCATTCCGATGTTCTAGAAGAAGACAAGAGTCACACAGAAGGGGATGCTTGAGTTGGGTCTATGTTCCTTGCAGAGACATTTAGAAAGAATGAAAGTTGGGGGAGTCCCCTATATGCTTCCAGCTAATTTCTTTCACAGACTTTGTGGATTCCTGACAACAAATCTTTTCTGTGTGAGTTTAGCCACCTAGGTTTAAATAGGAGAGTTCCAGCTTGCTTTTCTGTGAAAATTCATTTGTTTGATAACTTACACTTATTGCTCTTAATGTGCTAGCTAGAGAAATAAGCAAAGCAACTTGGCAAACTTTCTCCAGTTGGCAATCTGCATGTGCCCTGTGCAGGGTAGTATTAAGAAGTCCCCACGGGAAGAACGCACTGAAAGGGATTAAACGCCATCTTATTCTGGGTTGTAAATTTCTTGATTGGAAAAAATTATTGTCAGTGACCTAATTTCCTTTGTATATATATCAAATGACACACGACTCACGTTAGAACCTTAACCTTTCTCCATTTCCTGTTGTAAAATTGCTGGGATCTGACATCTTTTAAGTGGAGTTGAAATTGTTTTCCCTTGTGATGTCAGAATTCATAGAGTGCGCAAATTGATGCACAGTGATATTTATCTTACGAACCTCATTTTTTTCAAAGGTGTCTCCTTTTTTTTTTTTGTCTCCAGTGAGAATGGAAGTTCATTTTTGGTTCCTTAGAGTGTGAAGTAATCAATCATTACAGTGGATACTTGAAAACCCAGAGAACTGGTGACTGTATATTGATGGGTGAGAAATATGGTCTAGGACTTCAGAGAGATAACGAGTGTGACTTCACTCAAAGACTTGAGGAGTAAAGGGTAGACTGAAGATATTTGTGTCCCTTTCTGATGTTCTTACCCATAGTCAGGCTTTCTGGCCCTCATCATCCTTTGAGCAACACTCTGTCTCCAACACGTGGTCTTTCCCCTATTTTCTCATATTCCCTTGACAAGTCCCTTTGGTGTTACATCTGGGGAGAATTCCTGTGTCTTCTTATGCATTCATCTTTTGAAAATTATGCTGATGATTATTAGGCACCAAAGGCTTTTTAGAACCACTCAAAAGAAGTGTTAGGGTGTTAGAACAGGAAGCCGAGACAATCCCTTTCAGAAGAACATTACTGGGAGAGTGATAGGTTCATGCCCTAGGCAGCCATGATGAGACCCTGGAGGGGAAGCGCGTTTAGAAGGACGACATCGTACCATCCATCAAACCATGATGGGGTGTGGGAAGAGAGTCAAGGCACTGCCTTGCCAACAGAGCCGTGGGGTCGTGAAAAGGAAAATGAGTCAGAGAGCTCGTGCACCACACCATGGGTGGCATGGTGGGGTCCTGAAACAGGGAGAGACCTTTTGTTTCTTTAAGATTGATGGTTTCTGACTATTCTAGTTCTTTTTTTTCCATGTTGCTTGTCAAGTGACCCAGGCAGGCCACATGCCATGAATTAAATCAGAGCCAGGCATCAGATATAATCCTAGGTGGTCTTGAGTCTGGGCAGAGGTGGAAGAGGCAACTATAGCTGCAAGGGGAGGGAAGGACCACTGTAAAACTTCCGAAGTCTCAGAAGGCTTTGTCAATTCTGACAGCGAGACTGAAGGGGGGCAGGATGTGATTTCTGGGACAGAAAATGACAGCTGGAGCTAGATCCCTGATCTAGCGGTATTAAGCTCAAATAGCGCGAGCTGAGGCTCCTGTAGAGACAGAGTACAGGAAAGGAGAATGGTCAGTGGTAGAACGCTCCCACTGTGAGCACAAGATCTTGTTGCGATGCCCAAGCAGTCATCACTCACCCCCCACAAAGAAAGTAAAACAAAAAGGAACAGGATGATTTGGGATTGCAATAGGTATCCATGGAATTAAGATAAAATACAGGAATTAACAACTCAGTCAACACAGAGTTTCATGGGAGGCCATGACCGTAGCTCAAGTGGCTACAGGAACCATGTCTGAGAGAATGTCAGCGGAGGCCAGCAAGGTTCTGTGCAAAGAACATTCTACGCTGAGGGGGACTTTGGTGCAGGAGGTCCTACAGAACTTGCAGTAAAGGGGGCCGTATGATTGGATCCTCAGGAGACAGAGCAAAGTGAGGCAAGACAAGCCACGGGGCACATGACTAAGCTTGAAGAAGGCAAGGGACACACTGCTGGAACGGCATCACCTAACAGTATCCAAAGAAGAAATAGAAAACCCGAATAACTTTAGAAAATATTTAAGAGTTCGTGTTAAAAAGTCCTCTCATAAAGAAAATATTCGGGTTATTTGTAGAACTTCCTGACAGCTTCTATAAATAATTCTGACCTGACATTGGCTTCAGATGTGTTTGTTATTATTTAAGGGTGGCAAGGTCAACAAATCCGGAGAAGACTGATAATAAATAGGCAGAGTGTCACTCACTGACCCCAAGAGACAGAGGCGTGTTACACCTTGGAGCCCACAAAGGCAAACAAGGGGGTGTTAGGAGGGGCAAGTTGCAGCTAGGGTCTTTGCTGCGGTTTCTGAAGGAAGACATGGGTAAGGCAGGGCAAGCAGGTTTAGAATCGCCTAGTTCACTACCTGATACATTTCACTGGGCATTTGGTGGTTCTGGGGCGATTAGGGCAGGTAGATAGTGACCCGGTGTATGGGGAGCGATATAAAAAAATTGTTGGAGGGCCTATGCCTTGCAAGTAGAAGGTCCAGATTCTGCGCAAAAATGCTAGGCGGCATTTTTTGTGTGTGTGTGTGTGTGTGTGTGTGTGTGTGTGTGTGTGTGTGTGTGATCCCAGAGCCTGGGAAACTCCAGAGCAAAGCAAAGAGGAGGTAGAGCATTCCAAGGTGATTCTTGAAGTCACCCCTGGGGCTCCACAAGGACACACAGTGCCCTCTGAGACACACACACACACACACACACACACACACACACACACACACACACACACTAAATTTATTAAAAAAAGGTTGGAGGAGTGAACTGTGGACTCACACACTGTTGTCCCAAGAAATGTTTGTAGGAAGTTGGTGGTGAGAGGAACTGGCTAGTCCTGGGTGGGACAGTCACTCCAGATTTAGCAAGCTCCATATGTCAAATCATCAGAATACAAAAAATTAGGAGACAGGATTAATATGTACATAAACTGTTTAAGGGTCTGAGAGAGGGCTTGGTGGGTAAAGGCATCTATGTGCAAACCCGGAGGCCCGAGTTCAATCCTCAGAGTCCACATGGTAGACAGAGGAAACTAACTTTTGAAAGTTGTTCTCTGACTTCCACACATATTATTCCCTGCCCATAACATGCATCACTGTAGAGTTTTCACTTACATTTATTGCTAGCTTGGGCATACAAATACTTTGTTCAGGATTTTTTTTTAATCTTAAGAATGAGTTTGCTTATATTTCCTTCATCTTATAATATCCTTGAAAATTTGGTATGAGATTACACTGGACTTTTCTGTCCTCTAGAAGACTTTGGGCATGTTTGATAATATTTCTTCTTTATGTGTCTAAAAAGATACAGACATGCAGAGTGGAATTTCTTTGAAGATTTTTCAGTTTCAAACTCAATTTCAAAGTTACATGTGAAACTGTTCTTATTTCTCTTCTTGTATCAGTCTTAGTAAGATGGTATAGTCAAGGAGTGTGTTCATTTCTTATAGACTTCAGGTGTGTGGGCATATACCATCTTCTGTAAGTCTGTCTCCTGGAGGAGAAGTGGCAGTTAGTGTTGATTTCTGATGCATGCAAACCTCTGGCAGAGAAGAGAGGCCAATCCAATACTCTTGGCAAAGAATGAGAGTTCAACCCACAAATGCGTGGTCATCTTTGCTCCTGAATCAAGTACATCAACATTGAGGTTATATTCACCCCAAGTGTCACATGGTAAAGGTTGTATTCACCCCAAATGTCACATGGCGGATTTCTCAGAACATATCAGAATGCTACAGAAAAAGTGAAAGTTAAAACAGGACTAGCTCATAGTTTAGGTTGCTTACTATATGAGTATTTATGTTTTATGTACTTCTGGGTGGAATCTACCTTTTTATAATTTCTTGTTTTATTTTTCTACTTTTACAAACATATTGAGTATTCATCCCATGGTCCCTCCCTCCCATCCCTTCATCCCTGCCTTCCCTCCCATCCTCCTGCCTGTGTGCTGTCCACTTCACTGCTCTTCTACTGCCCTAGGCTGCATCCTGTCAGGGTGTTGAGATCCTCTATCTCTGTTGTAGAAGACGTCTAGGCTGAGTGCTAAGTGTTCTTCCTATCTATGGGTATAATAACATCTATTTACAGAACAGTTTGGTGTACTGTCCTACCTATAGGTCCATTGGCTGATTTTCCCTGTTGGAATCTACCTCTTACAAAGAAAAAACATGGACAGGTGCCTCACAAGGAAATCCATTCATAAATCAATTCACACACTTCCAGTGTCCATGGCTCTGTATGCATGTCACACCTTAGTGTGTGCTTCTGTTGGCTGATAGAGTTTTTCTCTAGTAACATGTTTCTCTTCTTGACACTAAATAGTTAGTGCTAAATAAAATCCCAAACAATTCTACCTGTTCTGATGGTTGGTATCAATCATCAACTTGACAGGATCTAGAAACACTTAGGAGACAAGCCTCCTAGGCAAGCCTGTGATGGATTCTGTAGGCTAAGTTAGTCGCTTGGCTGTCTGTAGGGATAGTCTTCGACAGGTTGCCTCTGAGCACAGCAATTGAGTAAACACGAATATTGGCATTTTGGAAATGAGCAAGTTGCTGAATTACGCCAATGTAGGCGCATTGGCAACTTAATGGAGAGCATGCATTGATCCAAACTGGCCAGGTTAAATGGAAAGATCTTTGACAAAAATGATTTATATTTGGTGTTTTCATATCTGGTTTTAAATATGGGCCAGAATAGTTTCAAATATGTTTAATATATGGTTTTATCTATTGGTGATGAAAGTTAGGTATTATACTTTGGCTTTGGTATAACTATAGCGAGGCTAGACTCACGGTCGCTGTTGTGGTTTGAATGTGAAGTGCCCATCACGGCCTCATCAGTTGATGCTGCTGTTTGGGGAGGTTATGAACCTTTAGGAGGTGGAGCCTTGATGGAGGAGGAGCCATTTCCAGTTCTTGTTCTCACCTCTGCTTCTTGAGTGTGGATTTGATTTGACAGCTGGCCTCCTGCTCTTGCTACCAGGCCTTCCCTGCCTGATGCCATCTCCATTAAGATGGGTTCTGTCCCTCTGAAAGTGTGAGCCAAAATAATAACTTTTGCCCTTAAGTTGCATGGGTCAGAGTGTGTTGTCACAGCAACTGATGAGTACACTGGCATGTAGTCAAGGATGGAGCTTCTTATTTAAAACTTTATTTGTCATTATTTTTGTGAGTGCATATATATGCAAGTGATGTGGAGTGTGGGCATGTCACAGCCTATGTGTGGAGTTAGAGGTCAAGGGACAGCTTTGCGGAGTTGGTTCTCTCCGTCTACCTATGAGCAGGCTTCTGCTACAAGTGCCTTTATCCCATAAGCCTTCTCACCAGCCCAACCTTGAACTTTTGATCCTCTTGCCTTCATCTCCCAAGTGCTAGAATTGCAGGCGTGTAATTATTGTGGTGCTGGGAACTGAACCAGGATCTCCTGCCTCCTAAGCAAGCATCTCCCAACTGGTACCCAGCCCAGCCCAAGGTGCTGTTTAATGCATAAATCTGATCCCAGATAGATGTTATAAGGAAGCCACCAATTTCTAATGGTTGTATTACCATTATCCTGGAATAAAAAAATAGTCAACGAGGAAGGCACGTGTCATGGTTTGAATGTAAGTTCTTCCCCCACAGACTCATGTATTTGAATCCTCAGTTGATATTTGGAAAGTCATAACACCTTTAGGAGGTGGAACCTTTCTGAACAGAAGGCATTTCACAGGGGGTGGGCCTGGAGGTTGATAACCCCACCCTGCCTCACTCGCAGTCAGCTCTGGACACCATAATGGATGAGACCTAAGCCACATCCAGATTCCCACTATAATGGACTTTATCTTCCTTGTGGAACCATACGCCAAATAGATTTCCCTTTCTCCCTGTTTTGATGCTTGGGTTAGTCAAATCTCACATATGAATATTACCACTAGAATAACTTATATCCACATGAGCCATTTATGGGGGTACATCTGCAAAACCATGGCTCTTCACACTTTCTCTGTGGCTTTAAGGGTACTCCAGGAAAGGAATGGTTATTGCCACGTGAAGCTTGGTCCTCAGCCCACAAATGAACTTGAGTCTTCAGGATGCAAACTGATGCAGAGGAATCTAGTAGTCTTCTACCTTGTATCTAATTTTGAGACTCGGCTACCAGTGCAGATCCAGCCACGCAGCAGATCTAAGACCATCTCCTTGTTCTTCTGGAAGAATTTCAAGAAGCCTGGGAGATAGAAAAGACTCTAAAAGAAGTATGTGGAAGGCAGATGTCTTAACCTTTTTGCTATCTGAACCCCCAGTGTGAAAAATGGAAGCTCCAATCATGGTTAGAACACATAGCTAACATGCTGAATAAGATCGTGTCTTAATTTTTCCCTGGGTTTCCATTGTGTAGAGAACTGGAAGGAAAAAAAAATTCAATTTGCAAAGAAAAACCAATTTTGTGGGGAAAAAAACCCCAATTAATTAACCTATCTATCTTGGCTGGGAAAAAAACCTGTTTCAGAATTATACATTGTCAAGAACTCCATAGGTGTGGACTTCCTGCTGTGCCTGTAGCGTCCAGCACAAAGCCTGCTGGGTCATGGGTGAGCAGGTCACCTTGTCAGAAAATGCCACTCTTATCTAATAACTGTTCAGCTCAGTGTCAGAACCAGGCCAGATGATGAATATTCCACTTTTAGTGGAGAAACCTTATTCTATTTGCATGTGAAACAAAGCGTTCTTAACCCAACAAAACTGAACGATGGAAAGGTGAAGTGATTTAAGACCTTGGGTTTTTTTTTTAATTACTTTTGTGGATTATGTTAATTTCTGTACCCAAATGCTGTTTAAAAGTGAGTCTGATCCCTGCCTGCATTTCTTATCTTGGCCTTTTGGTGTCATTCTGAGATTGATCTGAAAAGCGCGTGAAGCAGGGTGGAAGTCTCTCCCAGGCTGTGGCTTCCAGGACTGTCATTTGAAGGACATGGGATGACGCGTGGAGAAGCCTGCTGGCTCCTTTGGTGTTTTCTCACCTGAGTGACACGTGGCAGGGACGTTCACATGTTCTTGATGCAGCGAGAGCATCTCTTTTCCCAGAGCTTCTGGAAAGAACGATGCTTCCGGAAGCATCTTTCGTTGATGTGAGCACTTCTAGCCAGAACAGAGCTAATGCCTCTCAGCCCCGACTCGCCCAACAGTTTGTTCCCTGTGGGGCTATGGCGATGGTAAGGTCTCCACATTGCCCCTTCCATTCTGGAGAGTGGTCCCCACATTCACTCAGCCCCCCAAAGCGAGTAAGAAAACCTGCTGGACTTCGCACATGTCGCCAGTTCCTGTGCCCAGCCATGGGCTTGCTCTTCCCTTCGATAATTTCCCTTCTGCTTATGATTAATTATATCTTTCCTCCGCTTGTTATTTTTAGTAAATGTGTTATTGATATAGATGTTCTGTGTTGGTAACAAAAAAGGGAGAAACAGGCAAATATTTTGGATCATAGTTTCATACAAGATAAGACGTTGTGAATACATTGCAACTGTCTGTTACTATCTGATCTCTCTCTCTATCTGTCTATTTGTCATCTATCTCCTTATGTGTCATCTATCCATCTATCATCTATGTATTTATGTATCGTTTGTTTCTATCAATCATCTAATTATATTTTCATCATCTATATATAAATGTATCACCCTTCTATCATCTACCACCTATCAGTTTATATCAATCTATGTCTCATCAATTTATTGATCTGTCATCAATTTACTATCAATCAATCACTTATTATCTACCTATCATCTATCTATATATACACATACACACATACTGCAGGCCTCTTTATGTGTCATTACATTTGCTTCAAATGACAGTCCCTTAGGGAAAGGACTTGTCATAACTTAGATTTTTTAGGCAATTTTAGTATTTCAGACAGTCACTAGCCTGGTACATCTTCCAGTTTCTGGGTATTTGGATGGTTTTGCTTTGAATTTTTCATCTCTCTGAAACACAGAAGTACAATTTCTCATGTTCATTATGGTCTCATTTAGATAATAAAGCAAAGTAAGATTCCAAGATTAATTTTCTTAGGAAATGATAACTTCCATTTGGCCCAAATGGAGATTCAGTCCTGCAGCTTGTCATTTTTCAAGGCCCGAGATCAGCAGGAGGACGATGAAGATCTTTGCGGCGCTCGCAGGCTGCCCGGCTGGCCGCTCTGGCGCCCAGGATGCTGGACAACAACATGAGTCTGCGGCGCAGAAACAAAGGGTTTCATGACTACAGAGCAGCGACTTGGTTCTCTCTGACTCCTGAGGCGCATTCAATCAGGCCTCTGTTTTGTGGGCGGAATCAGTGGATTGGATGCTGTCTGTGCACGGGGAACGTACATCTTACATAAGGGGCAGTAAACACGCCGCGCTGGCCTCCAGGGGGAGACAGTTCTCCTTCTCCCAAGGCTGCCAGGCCAAAGTGCTTTTGAGGGGTCCAGAAGAGGATGACCAAGATGCAGGAGCAGACGTTTCCTCATGAGTCAGGACAGAACCTGCTCTCAGCCTGCTCACGGTAGACAAAGCCAACCATCGCTCCTCCTGCCCTGCCGGGTATGGCCGGGGGCTGCTCCAAGCGGGCTAACTCCCTAGCACTGTGGAGCTTCCCATATACCAGCTACCCAGAGAAATCTATGGAGGAGAGGGTTGAGAAGTGTCTGTTCTCGTGGAAGGCCCAAAGCATCATGTATCTCCTTACCTAGCATCTATCCATCTATCTATCATCTATCTACTTATGCATCGTCTGTTTCTACCTATCAATCATCTAACGATATTTTCATCATCTATATATAAATGCATCACCCTTCTATCATCTACCACCTATCACTTTATATCAATCTATCTGTCTCATCAATTTATTGATCTGTCATCAATCTACTACCTATCATCAATCGCCTACAACAGGAACCTGAGATGCTGGTGTGGCACCAAGACCCTCTGCCATATGACCCGTATTTCATTTCTGCTTCTCTCAGAATTACCCATGATCTCCTCCCCTTTCAATCTACGGTTGCGTGTCCCGTCGACTAGAAATGCCTGTGGGTCTTCAATACCTGATGGCAATCTGTTTGAGACTTTTCTTCATGTTATTTTTCTTACTACCCGCCCAACTGCGTGTGTCTTGGAGGGTGGGCATGAGGAAGGAGCACATGCAGAAGCCACCTTAGCTACTGATTAACGTCTCTGGAAGTGAAAAGAGGACAAAGTGGGAGCTAATTGCTTAGATCGGTATTTGAAAATAGCAGTATCTTTTGTTCCCAATCTCTGTAACTGCTGCCTTGGAAAAATCAAGAGCTGGTCCTCAATCAAAGAAGGTGCCAAGGATTATTTTAAGAACAAATTGAGGAAATGTGGGTCCAGATCTCATATCACCTTTTCACCACGATTAGATTTATTTGCTTTCCCCTCTGGAACGCGCCTCTCTCACACACTCCAATTGCTTTAGAATCAAAGGTGAAAAATGAAACCAAGCTCCTGCTTTTAAGAAAATGAGAGAACCCACTGGTGCTTTGGCAGGTATAGTTCTTGGGAATAGGCACCTACGGCGAATCTTTGAAAAGGAGCAATATGGCTCCCGTCAGCGAGAAAGTCACTAATTTGAAATCTTGGATAAATGTAAGAAGCAGGCGAAGTGCATTGATTTTCTTTTTTACAATTGATGTGGAGAAAGGTTTATCAAGGATATTAAAAGAACAAACAGGGAAATATCCTATCTTTATAAAGCCAAGAGATATTTCTAAATGCCCGTGAATCCACTTTGTATTTAAATGCGTCTCCAAAACAATGAGAGTTGTTAGAGGGTCTCTGAGATGATAGGAGGGCTCCCTCCTCAGGGGTCCTGCCATCCTTGTTACTGGATGAATTCGAATTTCGTGAAAATGTTTCCCTACTTCAGACTTTTCCAGAACTTTCTACCTAATTAGGGGAAATTAATGAGGTTTGCTGTGCCACGTGTTGATATTTAGTCATCGCAGATACCCAGGCTTCGTTTCACCCACTTAGTGCTTGTGAGGAAGAGCGCCGTTTCCTTGGCTTGTCTGAAGTCAGGGGAAAACAACATTTTTAGAGAGAGCTTCTCATTATTCTTCTGGTCACTGTCTCTGTCCGTGATTTTTTTTTTTGCCCTTCCCTGCGGGGTTTCCAGGCTTCTACTTTGTTGGTTTGGGTTTGGAGTGTGTATAATGCTACATACAGGGTCTTCTAGTGGCACTTAGGGTCTAGGCACAACTCTTTTATCTTGGAGATGAAGAGATGGTCCAGGGAGGTGGCAACTCATCCATAATCTTGTTCTGGATGTTTCTTTAGGGCCATCGAAGAAGTAGAAACCATGAATTCTTTATTCCTATACTCCTCCGTGTGGCACATTATGGAAATGAAGAGAAGGGAGGGGAAGAGAGAGGAGGGGAAGAGGGAAGAGAGAGAATGTGAATTTGTAAAAGTATATATATATCTCAGAATTATACTAGTCTTGAAACTTTTCTTTAGGTTTGAAATTCATCAAAATGAAGTTTGAAATTCATCAAAATTGGGATCCTTAAAATGTATCCCAATGTATTTTAAATGTTTGACGTATTGCTATAAGTTCATGCACCATGAGATGCCTCTGTTATCACTAGAGGTTACACTTGTCAAGAAGATTAGGCATTGACTTTTGATTTGGGCTGGCATAAAAACAAGGTTTTCCATCTCTGATATTCTGTGTGTGTGTGGGGGGGGTGTACACATGCACATGGAGGTCACAGTTAAACCCTACATGTAGTCACGCACTGTCCACCTTGCTTTGGACGACAGGGTCTCTTACTGCCTTGGAACATGCAGTAGGCTGGCAGAGACCTTCCTGCTTCTTTCTCCCCGCTGTTGGAGGGCACATGGGTGCCACTGTGTCCGGCTGAGTTTTACAAGCGTTCTGGGGCTCACACTCAGCTCCCCATGCCTTATCAATTCAGCTATCACCCCAGTCCTATTATAATGATTTGAAGGATAATTTAAACATTCTGTCTTTATAGCAGCCCCTGTTGTCAGTATTTCTACTTTCTTCTTCAGCTAGGTGACTGAATTCTGGTGTGGAATGTCTGAGAGAAAAATGTGTTCCTTCCTGCCCGAATCTTAAAATCAGTGCTGGGGTATGGAATTCACATCCGTGTGGATACTGCGTTGCCACACTGGTGAGATAGGAGGAAACACTGTGGGCTGTGCTCTCTGTTTGCTCTTGAATGCCTGTCATCTCTGCTCCCTTGGATTTAATCTCACCCTCCACCCCAGCCATGGGAAGGTAGCTGCAGATGAGATGGTCCCTTCGTCCTCCCTTGGTATTACTGATTGCATGGAGGAAACTGGCATTTATATTTGGCACTTGGTGGCAACAACTGCTTCTTCTTTCCCCATTTCTATTGAAGACTTGTGTCTGGACCCCTGGTTAGATCACCCTGGACATGCTAGGAAGGAGTCCATCAACGGTATTCCATTTGTGGGGTGCGGGGGAACGGAGGGTCCTGTATCAGGTCTGTGGAGAGTGTGGCCATTTCTCAAGTCTCCGAGGCAGTTGGAGAAAGGATGCAGGAAATAGCAGCAAAACCTTGGTGCAAGGGACATCATGATCACATCCTAGGAACCCCGGGGGTTCTGGGGGTCTTCCTGCAAAGCTGAATCAACAGTCCAGGCCGACTTCAGAAGTAGGGTCCAGACTGGAGGTTCTTCTGGCTCCAAAGACCTGGAAGCACCTCGTAGGTTCACAGAGCACAGGTGTCCGACATCTGCAGAGAAGACGAACCGTAATTCTAGGACCCTGGGCCAGGGCACGTGACCTGAGATAGGTCAGAGTGGAAGTATTGCGGATCCAGGGTGGCTTAAGTAACAAACATGTAGACCAGTTGCCGCCTGGATCCCTGCCTGATCCCTAGCAGCATTCTGGAGACCACCCCTGGCTTGCCCCTCTCTTGACCTTACTGCCTAGGATTTCTGCTTTCCCAGAATCCTCTGCTCTTTCCTATCACACTGCTCCGATGATGGGTGTTTAGATGCCTGTTTTCAAAATGGGGCTTTTGTGAAAAAATTTAAATGCACACACATACACACACAGTATTTGCGTTATGCAGCACATGTGCCAGGCATTATGATACCATGTCCCATGGTAGCGCTTCCCCCCAAGTGGAGACTACAAGAGTTCCCACTGTGTATGTGAGGACAGGGGCTGCACTCTTTCCTTTTCCTCCCATGAATCTAGGACAGTGTCAGACACCTAGCGCGCTCTGAGGGCGTGGAGCTGAATGAGTGAGTGATCACATGACAGATTGTTTCCCAGGCATACTGGGATGGGGCTGCCCATGTCCTCGTCACAAGGAAATGGGACCTTCTTTCTCTCCTCTCCTTTCTTTTCTTCTCTTCGCCAGGATTCTCTTGTGTCCTCTTCCTTTTCATAGCATCCCTGCACAGCCTCGAAGACACAGATGTAACTCTGCTGATATAAAGCAGCCATTAAAATCATTCTCTTAATTTACTAACATTCCATTTTTCTGTTGGCTTTCTGCGGTTTGGTAAAAGAATCCAACTGGTGCTATTGTCTGTTTGGAAAATGCCCTTTGAGATCAGCGACAGCTAATGACTGTTTCCCACTGAGTCCAAGAGATGGTGCCAAGTACCCTGTGGGCACAGAGAAAATATTAATTGGTGTTGATTTCCTAACTTATTATTTGACTATGTTAAATGGCCCCTGAGAAGCTTCCAAAGAGTTAATATGTTACCCCAAATACATGACCTATCCAGGGAGTTCTTGGCTCAGGAGGGCTCTGTGCTTCTGCTTGCGATGCCTGTTCCATTTATAAGCTCGACTGGTATGCATAGGTGGGATAAGATTTGGTTACAAAAATGAAGGAAAATAGTGCTTCATTACAGTTAAAGTCAACTTGGATACCATTTACTTGTGTACAGTAGGCATATGGGAGTCCACATGGATTCAAAGTGTAATGGGATCTATTTTACCAATATTACACACCAACAAAAAAATGCTTAAAAGCTGAAATACCCTTACATCGATCATTTTTTCCTCATTTCTCCACTTCCAGAATGAAGCACAAGTATGAAAGACTATTCTACATTTGGGAGCTTAAGTTATTTGGAAATAATTTTCTTTCAAAACAGAATCACAAAAACTTACTGCTACACACTTGAAAGAAAGTAGGAAATATTTCCTCACTCTCCCTGCCATACATTCTTGAGAGATTCCAGGAAATATTAGCAGATTTTCCTTGTCAGCACTATTGTAGCCCAAGGGTCTGAGTCTATGCCCGTGGATTCTGAACATCCGAGAAAGATAGCAAAGGAGCCGGTCAGATGATTGACAGCGAGCCTGCTCCAATGCGGGGCCGTGTGACTTGTAAGGACAAAGAAATCTTGATGCTGTCACCAGAGGCTGCTATTAACCCAAAAAGCAAGATCGAATCTGGTTCCATGTAAAGTTTGAAACTGGGAGATTTCGAAAGGTGTAATGATACCCACGCCATACCTTGCATCGTAGCCTGTGTTAGTGAATTTTCTCATTGCTATGACCAAATACTTGACAAGAAGCAACTTAAGGGAGGAAGAGCTGGCTCACGATTTGAGGGGATCAATCCCTCACAGCAAGGCAGGTACAATAGCAGCCAGGAGAGGCAGCTGGTCACAGTCAGGAAGCACAGAGAGAACAGGAAGTAGATGGGGTTCTAATGCCTCCAGGCCCGCCTCCAGGGGCCCATTTCCTCCAGCGAAGCTCCACCTCCTAAAGTTTCCACCACTTTCCCGAATGGGATCACAGATTGGAGGTACATGAACCCACAGGAACCATGTCACACTCAAGCCACACTACAGCCCTAGCAACACACCGAACAGTATGTTATCATCACAGTGGTTCATACTGCTGTAGTGTTATTTGTCAAAATTTCTGCTAGTGGGGTCCCAGCAACAAGTATGTGGATGTCACTTCTGGACACATTTTGTACCCAGATTAAGTAACACAAAACATTTTAATTTCCATAAATGTTTGGATCTTGACATTGTCATAAGGGACTGTAGATATACATCATTCAGGTCAGAAATATCTGTCTTAGCAATAGAAAAAATGAGTTAAAATCAAGTCACGTATGCATAGTGTGTTTGATAGATGCTGCTTGTAATTTTGTCCTATGAAGGATTTTGTATGCAGTAGACATGGTCAAAGGTACTCAGAATCTTTATCCACAACTGTCAAGCTCCATTTGTTGTTTTGAAATATGTCTTTGGTTAAAATACATTTTCACTTCTATTTTAATTCATAATATTAGCTAATGAAAATTTAGAAAACAAAACATATTGGAAAAATCTGTTTATATTTTTCTTTAAAGCCTTTTAATCAATACACATAATTTACTCAGAGTAGATGCAAATCTTTTGTCTCTTTTTGACAGTCTCTTTCTATGTGCCTTCCTTTTTTAAAAACTGTTATTTAAAGCAAACTCTTTTAAGGAGGGTTTACTACAGTTCATTGCTGCTATCTTGGAAAGAAGAGAGAAAATACCAGGAAAGCAATAGAAATTAGTAAGCTTAAGGTCAACTCCAAAAGAGAAAAACATGAGTCAGTACATACATTAAATAAGTTATTTATGGACATTTAGACAAAAAAACCTAACTCTAACGAAAGAGTAAGTACCTATCTGAAGAAGAAATGTAGAAATTGAGGGCCAAGTTTGTGGCACTTACGAAAATGGGTGGTAAGACTTCCGTCTCTGTGAACTCTGACCCAGGAAGTATTCTGTTTTAGGAACTGGACTAATTTTTCCTAGCAGTCGTCCAGCTGCACATGGAAGTTTTCTTGTGCAAAACATAGTAGGCAAGCTTGTCTGGCTATGACTCCGCCTCTTCCTCCAGTGCAACAACCAAGGCTTGAGAGTCATCGGCTGCTCCCATGGGGGTGGGGCAGCAGGTGGTGTAAGATGCGCCTGATGTCAAAGAGGGAAATGGACTGAATGTCCTGTTCTGTGGCTCCGTCTTACTCTGCTCATCTTCCATGGGAAGGTACCATCACATGATGAGGACCAGCCAGAGTAGACTAGGGGTTGAATTAGGGAGTGAATCCTGAATGGGCAGCCGCGTGAAGCTTGGTTTTAAAGCTTAGATATGGCTGCTGCCACACTGCAATGAAATTTCTTGGAATAACACGCAGACATCAAAAGACTTATGCTGGAACGTCCTCAACAAATCTGACCACCGTAGTTCCTCATTTCTTATGTGAAACAAAGCCTCGGTTGACAGTGCAACAGACCTGAGTTACTGCCTCTTTTCTGCCATCCCAAACACGCCACGTTGCTTCTGTGAATACATGAATTCCCAATTCCCGCTTATGGTGAAACTGGGAGACTGGCTTACCTTCGAGGTATTTTACAATCCTGACCTTCCGACAAAATATCTTGAAAGTTTTTCAGAGTGTGGAATGATTGGTGCTTACGTGTGACTATGAAAACCATCTTAAAGCCCACATTGCCTTCAGGCTTGGTAGCCTACAAGTATTAGCCATCACGTGCCCACCTCTGTCCAGATGTTTTTCTTCACTGGTACCCTTGTCAATAGAATCAGACATTTTGTTTCACCTAAGAAGTCTGAAATGGGGGCTGGAGAGGTGGCTCAGGGGTTAAGCCTCCACCTTGCAGGCAGAAGGTCCTGAGTTCGGATCCCAGATCCCACGTATAGACACCAGGCGGAAGCGGGGGCAGCCTGCGCTTCTGGTCCTGGTAGGGCGGCCTGTGAATCCCGGGGCAGAAGGAGGTAGAGGCGGCCATGGTGGTTCGCGAATTCGTCCATGGTTCTACACATACACAGACACACACACATACACACAGACACACACAGACACACACACAGACACACGTGCGCGCGCACATACACACGCATATGCACACAGTTGAATAAATAATAATAACAATAATAATAAAAAAAGAAGTCTGAAATGCTTTTAAAAATGGAAAGTTTGCTTCCCATAGGAAGTTTTATGGAATTTGCAATAAAATCATCTCATTGTAACCAAACATGGATTAGGGAAACTGTACAATTTTCATTTTATAAAGATTGTAAACTTTTGAACATACAGAATGTGAGAAGCATCGGGATGAGCCCATGAGCTCTTGTTTTATCTGCAAACTCAAGATTTCTTTGGAAAATTGAAAAACAGCAGCTTCTTCTCTGAAGCGGAGCAACATTCCCCAGAAGCCTCTGTTTGCCCGAATATTCCATAATGTTATGCTTTTACAGTCAATAAGCCATTAGTAATCAAGAGATGTATAATTTATTAATTACACTCCTCATTAATATTTAATCCTTTGGGTTGCTGAGTATATTTCTAAATCTACTTTTTAATTACATTTTAGGATATAAATCTTCCAGGCAACCATTAGAAAAGCCCCCCCCCCTTTTTTCCTGCACATGATGATGCTCCTTCCTTTGAAGCAGCTGGTTGTGAATTTTTGCAGGATACTTGGTAAAGTGGCCATGGGGGTGCCGAGGTTCTCAGATGACAGACTGAAGAGTTGCCAGAAAAGAAGTGTTCTGAAGAATTTAGAAAGACAATAGCCAGGGGAGAAAAGCGATGGCAACAAGGAGGCTGAGTGGTGTCTATAATAGCCCCTTCGTTTCTCCGGCTTTCCAAGCCACTCCGGCCCTGATAGACCTCTCTGCCTTCTGAGCCAACCTCGGCCTTCGGCTCTGGCATTCACGGTTCTGACCCTGAGCCACAGAGCCTTGCCGTTGTGACTCTCGTCCAAGCGATGGCGTTCAAAGCCGCTCACCTTCTGTTTGCTTGGTTCCCGCACACAGAGGCATCAAATGACGACGACCTTGATTTTGTCTTTCTGTCTTCTTGAAACCCGTCGCGCTGCCTCTGACATTGCTTGCGCTGCTTCTGGCTTTTTATTTTCTATTTTTACTTACTTTTATTTGGATTAGTCTCTATGTCTTGAGAGTTTCAGGCCAGATATTTTACTTATTTATGTTTCCTTTGCCTTTCTGATGCTTTACATATTTTATTATCTCTGTGCTGAGGCCATTTTAAAAATATTTTATTTCCTTATTTGAGAAAGAAAGGCAGAGAGAGAAAGAGTGAGAGAAAAAGAGAGTAAGAGAGACAAAGTGAGACAGAGAGAGAGAGAGAGAAAGAGAGAGAGAGAGAGAAACAGAAACCAAAAACATGCATGTGCTACTGTTTACGTGTGAAGGTCAGAGGACAACGTTTGCTAATTAGTTTTCTGCTTCTACCCTGACTGCTCTGGGGACCAAACTTAGGGCACCAGGTTTGTACATTGGCACCTTTACCTGCCAAGCCTTCTAACCAGCTGAGATGCCTTTTTTTGAAAGTCAGCTCCCATTTTTCCCCATACTCAACCTTTGGCAGTTTGAATAGCAACTTCAGCAGGAAATATGCTGTGGTCCCAAATACTGCGTGTAGAACTTACGTATTCATGCAAGGAAATCTCTTTAAAAACTCTGTCTTCCTAGGAGATTTTCATTCAGGCTGAGGGTTCTACTATAAAAACTACTTGTTGAAACTGGACAAGATATAAGAGTCTCATTTTGCATAGGCTGCGGCCGAGTGTCTCCAACCCCTGGAGGAAGCAGATGAACGAATAAGTCCACTTCTTGTTTCCCTTCTTTTCATGGTTTCATCATTTACTTTGCTCTTGCAGCTCTCTGAACTTCTCTTCTCCTCTGCTCCCAATAGTAGCAGTTAATTTTTAACATCTATATAGTCAAAGACCTTATTCTTATATTTTGTAATTATCTTCTGGTCTACTTTTAAAATTCTCTTTTCCCCAATTTCATTCAGATGTTTAGATACTGTGTTAGACACTGATTTTGTTAAAGGCAAAACTAATTACATTGGTTGCATTTTGAAGACAGGCTTGAAGAAAAGAAACAATTTAAAGCAATGTGAT
The DNA here is from genome assembly GCA_023101885.1 of Typhlomys cinereus. Taxonomy (NCBI): domain Eukaryota; kingdom Metazoa; phylum Chordata; class Mammalia; order Rodentia; family Platacanthomyidae; genus Typhlomys; species Typhlomys cinereus. Next base: position 1,029,923 of record JALPQD010000446.1, on the reverse strand, counting down.
GAGTATAGATTAATGTAATAAACACTCTTTGTAAAAAAATATGATATATAAGGAAAAAAAATTCTGCAGGATGTTGAGATAGCTTAATGGGTCCAAGGTGCCTGCCGGCAAATCTGATGACCTGAGTTTGATACCTGGAAGCCAACATGGTGCATGTCCTTACCTTATATTCCCATTCCCTCAAATAAAAAAAATCAAAATATTTAAAAATAGAGTGCCTCCTGCTTGTGGATAAACCCCAGGAGATCAAAGCAGATTTTGCATTCATGTCTATTCCTGGAGACCCTGACAGAATGCTTGGTACCGGGTCCCTTTCAAGCAGTGTTTGTCAAATGAACCACTCATTCTGTGGAGATTTGTAAAGTTCCTAGCAGGCAGTCTTGAGAAATTTTCTTTGAAAGGAAATTTGAGAGGAGGAATGAGCCATTGACTTCCATAAGGATATTGAGTAATTTGAAAATTCATGTGAGGGTATAGACTTGACTTTTTAAATTTTTTTTTTATTCAATTGTGTGCATGTGCGTGTGTGCGTGCGTGTGTATATATGTGTGTGTATGTAGAACCACGGACGAATTTGGGAACCACCATGGACGCCTCCACCTCCTCCTTGTTTACTCTGCCCCGGGATTCACAAGCTCCGCCCTACCAGGACCAGAAACGCAGGCCGCCCCCGCTTCTGCCCAGCGTCTATACGTGGGATCTGGGATCCGAACTCAGGACCTTCCGCCTGCAAGGCAGAGGCTTAACCCCTGAGCCACCTCTCCAGCCCCTAGACTTGACTTTTTTTTAAAAAAAAATTATTTTGTATCTTCTGTCTCCTCAAGTCAAATGATCTGTGCTATGCGATAGATTCCCTGTCTTTTGGAATGTTTAGGCTGGAAAATTTTATTTGCAGGTAGAGCTGAGAACTACTTTCTCCTGTTGTGCACCCAATTTCTTCTGATTGAATTCTCTCAACCTGAAGGGGTAGCAGGGTCACATCCACTCAGGAACTAAGCAACTCATAGGTTTCAGGGAGTTTCTAAACTTACCATACTCACAAGGCCCCTCCCCAAGATTATATAAGCAGTAACGGCTGTGGAAGAGGAGACCCTTCGGCCAGTGCAGATGCCTACAAGTAGCGCATGGAGCTCTGGCCGTCAGCTTTTGGGAGTCATCGCCCATGGTGAGATGACACAACTGCCTTTGAGTTCTCGATAATCTAAGTGTCCACAGTGAACTCACTAGCTCACCAAGAAAGACTTGGGTGCAATCAGTTCTTTGGTTTGTTGTGTTATCTGGGGTGAGCAGATAGTTGTTCAAATCTCAGGAAAAGTCACATGATATTTGGGGAATGTATTTTTTTTTTTTTTTACAAAAGTCAGCTTCTGCTTTATGTAATCCAAAGGTAATAATCTAAAGCAGTCTTAATAGGCCCAAATAAATTGCACACATTTGCCTAGTTTCTTTTTGCTGTCTAACCTACGTAGGCAATACAAAGACAACTTATCGTGCTTCCATCTAGATAAGCAGTGCTAGAAGGGAAAAATGTGACACTGAGATGCATAGAATGACCCAGCGCTCTGTAAGCACCGCGAAGTCCTGGCAAAGCTCAGTTTCATTGCATGTTTACTTTTCCTTTAGATAAGTCGAGTGATCGAAGGCAACTGATGTGACTCTGTGACTGGCAGTTGTCAGACTCGTCGCTTGGGAGGGAGGAGTCAAGTGAGCTAATCACTCTTTTGGCATCTGGTAGAGCTCATTATGCCAGGTGGGCTGCTTTAAGCAGTGTGTGGAAGCTGTGCCCTGACTGACCACCATTGCTCCACTGCCAATGCTGACATCTGCCCCAGCCGGCAGCAACCCGAAGACGTCGCTTCCACATGGCAGGCTTCAGTGTCCTCCGAGGCCCTTGCCTGAAGCCCCTCCTACTATGTAGCAGCCCTTGCTTAAGTCAGAAGGAGCAGGAGCATATCCTACTGACTGAGCAAACAATGATAGACAAAGAGAACCTGTGTGTGTTAGATGGCTTGTGGGTGTGATAAGTTGCCAAGAGCGACTTCAGGAAAGAAGGGTTTGTTTGGGGTCACAGGTAGAGAGTGTAATCTGTCACATGGAGGAAAGCGAAGCAGCTGTCACACTGCATCCAAAGTTGGGAAGCAGGGAGAGATGAATAATCGGGCTGAGCTTCTTCCTCTTTTTCCTTCAGTCGGGGACCCCAGCTCATGGACCGGGAGTTAGGGTGAGTCTTCTTACCTTAACTGAGCAGACCTGTCTACAGGTTTGTCTTCTGGGCCATTTTAGATCCCACCAGGTTTGTCTCCTGGGCCTAACTGAACCATATAGGCTACTCCTATATGAGGCTGTGATTGGGCCTTACAGGATGGCCACAACTAGTCTTGATGAAGCTGGAAGCTGTTCTGTGATTGGTGCAAGTTACTATTCTGAATCTGCATTGCACATTCATTCCACATCCCCTTCTGTCTCTATACCCAGGCTATCACTCATACTTTCTGTTGCAGTTTGTCTGCATAGTTGCTGATAAATGACCATCAAACAGATTAAGCGAACAAGGGTTTATTCTCTCTTATGATTACTGGTTACAGTTCTCAGTCCAGCTTGACAGGAGAGCACACACCAACACCAGGGCCGAGGGAGCTGGCCCCATCATCACCACATAACAGCTGAGAGATGGACAATCCTTACTTGCCTGATCAGCATGTCTGGCCAAGTGAACAGAAGGATGCCAACTCTCTCAACTGACTCTCAGTGCTTTATTTTTCCGTTCAGGGCCTAGTCCCACCCACCATGGGCTGGGCCTTCCCCATCAGCTAGACAATCTCCTGCAGGTTTGCTCTGGGCCTGACTCAATCACTAATTCTCCACAAATGTGCCCAGAGCTCAAACCCTCAACAGTCAAGTTGACACCTGTGCCTCACTATGACACTTTCCAAGTTAGTCTGAAAGGCACCTCTCTTATGTCTTCTCCCCCTTACCTTTGGCCCTGAATAAGGTCTCCACTGAATGATCTGTTGCTACCACAGATAAAACAAGTTGAGTTGGTTGTATGAAAAGCAGATGAGTCTCCCGGTTGATGGAGTTCCAGGGCGTCCCCAGGAACCGAGGGGCCCAAATCTCTGGGCTGGTTACTGAGCAACTCCACGCATTCAAGGGTGGAGAGACAGATGTCAGATAAACTGAAAGGCTCTGAAGTGCAGAAAGCAGGAGGGATCCTCCAGAGGCCAACAGAGATCAGAAACACTGGTTGCTAGAAGAATCCAAGAGAAAAACACCAATTCTCGAATAGCTGAGGGTCATGACACCTTGCTCTAAGCTGTGGGTCTTGAGCAAACAGAGCCAAAATTTGGGTTTAAAGTCTGAAGCCATAGGCTGTAGTGGAGCTCATAGCCTCTGGGTTTGGAAGCCCAAGCGGTGAACCCAAAACTCAAGGCCATCAATGTGATGTCTGTCTGTCTGCAGTTTTTCTACCTCGATAGAGCTGAAGAACACCCTGGCCGGCCATTTGTGACAAAGCATCTCTAGGGAAGGAGTATTTGAGATGATACGCGAACGATTGTGTTTAAAAAGAGCTTTTCCTCTAATTGATGTGTTAGTCCATAGGAAACCATCCACTTTGGCTTTTAAGAGATTCCATTATACAGCATACATTAATAGTTATTTATATAGATCTCCTTCCTATGGCACCGGTTCACGTCACTGCGAGAAGCGGCCCTGAAGCAATAGGTTATGGGACTTGAGCTACTGTCAGAGGGAAGCCGAGTGGGAAAGAAAGAGGGAAGGAAGAGGCAGTGGGAGTTAATAAGCACACGGCATAATCACAGTATTCTGGGCTCAGGATGGTTGGGGAAAACACCCAATGACCTGGATAATCATGAGAACTACAAGAAAAAAGTAAGCAGTTTTCTGATAATTACTACAAACAGGAATGTTCTCACTTCTGATGTATCTTAACTAATGGACGTGACTTTTAAAAATAGCATGTTTGGAAATCATAACTTCAGGTAGATGAAGAACACACTTTCCTACACTTCTGTCCATGCAGAAGGGAACAGTTCTTCCCCTCTCCTGTCCAACACAGCTAATTGATGAATTCAAGTAGCACTTAGAAGGCGATGTTCTTTTTTACGAAGAAAAATTAGGAGGGGAAGAAAAGCATAGTCTTGGCCCAATTCCAGGGAACGATCATTTCTGAATTCGGGGGAATTCAGTATGGACAGAGATCTGTTGTTCTCTTCTTTCCTCTCGATAGATGCTCAAAATAGTAAGGGATTCTGGCTCTGTTGACATAAATGTCACCACTTGATTTGCTGTCTCTCGGGAGGAAAATTTTCTTGCCCTCACTTCTTTCTCGATTCCTTTCCTCTCTGTTTCTAACCCAAATCAGTCTCATGTTTGTCTCCTGTCTGAATTTTGTTCTATTTTTTCCATCCAGTCCTTTCCTTACCAGAAATGAACTCTTCTCCTACTCCCCAGGAGAGACTAAGAACACCTGAGGTCAGCTGGACCACACAGATGAGAACAAGAGAGAGTCCCCAAATGGAATTTTATTTCTTTAGTGGTGACAATTGTGGCGACATGTTATCCTTCTCTCCGCATTTTTAGGGTCTTTGCTCTCAGTGGTTATTTTGAAATAGAAAATGTATTTGTATGTAACTCAATGAGTCTGGCAGGCGTTTGGACGGTACTAGCAGAAGTGAATGCAGTTAACTGAAGTCCTTGGGGGCCGAAGTTATGCTGCTTGGAGATCCCTGCGCTCTGCTCTTGCTCCTTCTAGAACAGGCTTGCTGAAAACTTCCAGTGCCAGGGGAAGCACAGTGCTGACTGCTGCCACCTATGTAGAAGCCTTAGTGCCAGCCTGCATGTAGACGTCAGCCGCAGGGTGCCAGCCTGCATGTAAACATCAGCCGCAGGGTGCCAGCCTGCATGTAAACATCGCCCATGTGATGCCAGCCTGCATGTAGACATCAGCCGCAGGGTGCCAGCCTGCATGTAAACATCACCTGTGTGATGCCAGCCTGCATGTAAACATCGCCCATGTGATGCCAGCCTGCATGTAAACATCAGCTGCATGATGCCAGCCTGCATGTAAACATCAGCCACAGGGTGCCAGCCTGCATGTAAACATCGCTCATGTGATGCCAGCCTGCATGTAGACATCAGCCGCAGGGTGCCAGCCTGCATGTAAACATCAGCCGCAGGGTGCCAGCCTGCATGCAGACCTCGTCCGTGTGATACCAGCCTGCATGCAGACCTCGCCCACGTGATGCCAGCCTGCATGCAGACCTTAGCCTCGTGATGCCAGCCTGCATGCAGACCTCATCCGCGTGATGCCAGCCTGAATGTAAACATCACCCACGTGATGCCAGCCTGCATGTAAGCATCACCCACGATCCTCATAGCTCTTCTACTCATAACTGTTACTATCTCAGTTGGTAAATCAAGGTGTTTTCTCACAGAGTTTCAGGAATAGCCCCACGATTTCCCTGGGCACAACATGGTTAAGCATGGATACATATCCGGTTCTCTTTGAGTGTCCTTTGCTTTGCATTCTACTACCCATGGAGGACTTTAGGGGAGAATTTGTTGCTTGAAGCCATTCTAAGGGGCAGAAGTCACCATCCTGTCATTGACTGGCCATAGATCTTCAAGGACATGTTAATTTTCATTCATGAAGTAGATTTTATGTTCCTAAAGTAGAAATGTTCAGGTCTTTATATTCTTCTATGTTTATACAAAGGACTTTACAGTGATGTTTTCAGTGATGGAAAGTAAGAACAACAGTCTAGTGGCAAAAACAGAGAAGTTGAAGCCCACTGTAATCTTTGTGTATGTGCATGTATGTGCACACATATGTATGTATGCACATGCATGTGCATTGCATATGTGCGTGGTTCTGCATGCATGTGCACACACATGTGGTTGGGCATGAATGTACATGCGTGTGCACACATGTGCATGGTTCTGCATGCATGTGCACACACATTGTGGTTGTGCATGCATGTGGAAGCCAACGAGCAGGCATTCCTGGGATCCCATCTACCTTGTTTTCTGAGATCATTTCTCACTGGTCTGGAACTCACCAAATAATAGGCCAACTGACTGGCTAGTGAGCTGTAGGGATCCTCTTGTCTCTACCACCCCAGTACCAGGATTCTAAGCACTGGGGATTGAACTCGGGTCCTGATGTTTGTAAGCTGGCTCCTTTAGCCCTCAACTCTTAAGTCTTAAGTTCAACTCTGCTGGTACTGGGGCATCCTGAGTCTATAGCTTGCGATTCTGTCCCTCAGTTTCCTCTTTGCATAACAGGCATCAAAATTTAATTTTACAGGTTATTGAAGGAATAAAATAGTTAATATATATAAAGCTTGAAGGCATCTGTCATATCCAGAGACAATATGAGCTGTGAATTTATGTTGTTTTTCTTTGTATCAATTGATATATGTATATCATGTAAGTATATGTATGCATATACATACATGTATGTAGGTACAAATATGTCATAGTACAATAAGATAATGGTTAGTGAATTGAGCCTAAGAGAAATCAAATATTATCTTTCCTGATAATTCAAAGGCATACTCAGTTTTTTAATGCATCAGATAGAGTTGACCAAATTAAAAGGATACGAGGAACTTAGTGTAAACCAACTAATCGTGCAATAAGTTGTGTTGGAATCTGTTATTCACAGCCCCTTTCCCAATTGGAGCTTGCATATGGAATGTGGAAGAACCTTGTAAATAGTCTGTTACAAGACTACAGAAACCTTAACTGCACAAAGTTTGGAGAAAGCAGATTAAATGTAAATTCCAAGGGAGAGCAATTCTGCCCCGTGTTAACTTCTCCTTAGACTGCATTGAGCTAATGTTTAGTGTTAATGCCTGGCAAATTCCAAAGAGGGGAGAATATAGGTACTTATCATTCCTATTATATGTGATTGAAATTAAAGTTGATTCATCCATTAAGCAGTGCAGTAACAGGTTTCCAGACTTTTCATAAGGCATTAGAGGTCTGATGCATATCAAGAAGACATTATATTTCAAAAGAACACTAATCAATGCTGAGAACATTTGCCATAAATTATTCACACTAGTTATAAACTACTCCATCCCTTTAAAAATTAACGGAACACGAAAGTAGGGCTGCCTCACCTTGAAAAGTTTGACTACGAGGGGCTGATTACCATAAGACAACAAATAGGTTGAGCCTAGTGTTTTGCCAGGGATAAATCACAGGGCCTAACATCTGATACAATGTGATCCCTGCTCCTTGCGATGTGTTCTTTCACCACACATCAATATTTCATGCGATCATTTCAAAATAAAGTCGTAATGTGAGTCGTAAATCATGAAACCGTGGTAATAAACCACTTTGGTTTAGATTAGCCATATAGGGAGGATTCTTAAGTATTTGCACCATTAGCCCAGATGATCTGAGCTTTCTCCATTCCTCCTTTGTGTTATTTCTTCCATTTTTAAGTGATAGGACTATAGAAGACCATGCAGAATCCATTCATTAGTGATAAAAAGGGACTAATTGTTTCATTGTTGACGTCAACTTGGACCTGTGAAAATAGTAACATGGCTGAAAAAAGACAAGATCAGGCTCCTTTGTTTCTTAATCTTCCAAGAACATGTCTTTGCAGTGAATACTGCCGAGGTTTAGGGAGAGGAACATCGCGTGAAATAAAATATGGAAAGAAAGAAATGCACGACAAAATGAAAACTGGGATGGCTGAACAGATCGATGGGGCTGGCACTCGTGAATAAATGGATGAATGCCCTATTCTTCCTAATCTTAGTTTTTAAGCTTTCATTGTACATTCACTTATAACTTGAGGTACAATTATATTTCATGCACATTCATGGTACATAAGGACATTTTTGTGCAGGTTCATATTACATGTCGAGTGCCCCCAGCCTCCCAGCCTCCTGTTTCTTATTCTTTATGCTTGCTTTTGAAATCATGCCATGATTATGTGCCATCTCCATTTGGTTATTATCATTGTTATTTTGGTTTTGCTCTAGTGAAATCTACTCCATCCCCTGGCTTCACTATTCTTGAAATTGTCAATGCTTACGTCTTGAAGTGGCTGGATATATTAGAGATCTGTTTTGTATCCTAGATGTGAATTAAAAGTCTCCGTGTTGAAGCATCCCAAACTCATAAAAACTGAACCTCCGCCAACTGGACAAATTGACTAAAGCATAAACACATGCCTATATGAGACCCATAAATATTTGAGGATGCTGTTGCTTGTGGTTTCTGTGCTTAATCACACTTCAGGATGAAGCAAGGGTTGGGAACCAACAGTTCATGGGTTCAGATCTCGTAGTCCTTGACTCTCCTACAGGGCACGTGAGACTAGTACTCAGTACTCCAGAAGGATACTCATGGTCTCTCTCAGATCTGCCTTCCAGATTCATGACCTCAGAAAGTCAGTAGCTATAGTAATTGGATTGAGATCAATGTCATCCAAAGAAGAGATGCAAAAGTGCACTGAAATGTGCATAAAAATGTACTGATAGCTCTTGACCTTTGGAAAAATTAATGGGCTGGAAATTAAAAATCTCAAATCTATGAGATCTGTGTATTCAAGAGTAGTGGGGTGGGATTCCAAACACCTGGTCACATATAGCTGTTATCTGAATAGGCAGGACTTTCAGGGCCTTATCTAAAATGGCATAGTGTTTGCAAATAACCTACACCCACTCTTGTACTTTAATCTCTAGATAATGATAAGCGCCCAATGCAATGTCAATCTCTGTTGTACTCTATTGATAGCATAAACACCTATCGCCCTAGAATGTGAATGTTTTCATTGGCTGGATGTATCATGAGGATGGAGGAACTGTAGTTTTATCATTGGGGTCTTCAGGCAGTGCAAACTTAGGAAACGCCCCTACCTGGTGTCTCAGGAAGGGGAAGACTGGACCAGGGCAAGGTAAATCCAAGGGTAGCATCTTAACAGCATAGAGCTGCAAAGGGTTATTACCTGCAGCTGGGCATGAGTGAGTGCTACTTGCTTGATAGAGGGCAGAAGATTGCTGGGGGAAAGGGTCACTGTGGGCAAGAAGAAAGCTGAGCTTTGACCTCACACAGGAATCGGGTCTTGATTTCAAGAAGGCATTTAAGACAGCAATCCAACCCTTTGGAGTACCTAAATGGACCGTGGTGGAAACTATGCGAAAACCACAGGTAGTGTTTGGTCAAAAAGAAAGTGGTGGGAGGTGAGGGAAGGTGAGCAAGGGAAGACGGAGGAGTGCCCGAGCTGGTGCAAGGGCACGCTGCGCTCCAGCGTAATGTTTATATCGATGGGGGACCAGCGAGACGCGGAAGTGACAACTAGCATCTCGGCGAAAGAGGAACGTGTTAAAGATTCATGCGCAAAGAACTGGGAGGATGTGCCCATTTTGTCAAGGTAACGCCGCGGGCTCTTTGATAGCACATGTTTCAGGGGTGCAGGGCAGCTTCCGAAAATGGCCATCCCTTTCTCCCATGCTCCCCCTTACGTATCTCCTTAATGGCTGCTGCCCATTTCTTCCCATCGCCGCAGCTCTTGGAGTGGATAGCTCCTTGAGAGAAGCGTAGGAAATGCCATAGTCCAAGTTCGCGGTCCACCAGCGGCCGGGCAGCCCAGCTTTTAGATGGGTTATTGAAGTTTGGGGGCAGGTCCACGCGGACCTTCAGAATGCCTGTCTCTTAGTAATGGCCCTGACCCTCCGTGGTGCGCAGGGCGCTCCCTGGGAGGCCTGGCTGGATGGAGGGAGGCTGGACTCGCACATCTTGTCTCTCACTCTGCTGATGTCCTTCCACTGTAGTCTTGATGGTGCAGAAAGGACTGGTGGTCCACTGCGGGGGGGGGGGGGGTCCATCCACTTAGACTCTCACCTATTGACAGAGTGCTTTTCTTGTTCACGTGTGCAATCAACTAAAGATGTTTTCCTGTCATGATAGAGACATCGGAGCAATTCCTGATCAATTCCTGGAGTCTTTGCTTTAACTAAACAGTAGTGGTTAAACAAAAACATTTTGGGTTCTCTCGGATGCAACCTTTCTCGGCTTAGAGTGCTTGGCTTTCTAGAAGTTGTGTTTTCCAAAATCATATTTTCAGCAAGGAATTGTTAAGCATCCTTAAACCGAAAGGTTCACTCTCAGGGTGAACCCCGGTTCATGGCTACTGTGAATGCAAGCTGTTTCCTGTGGACTTAGCTAATGAAGAATTGGGAGATGCGTCAGTTGTTCTTCATCCATGAAAGTAGAGACGTGGTGTTTGCAGAGTGAAGCTACTGATCGCACTACTGGCATTGTTCAGTTTAAAGCTTGAAACGGGTCTTTTTTTCACCAAGGCAATGTCAAGAAAGGTCAAGGTCAACTCAGGACATTCTTCTCCCTGCCAAAGACAGAAAGACTTGTGAGATGATTCCTATGTCCCCCCAACTTTAAAATACATTGCAGTTGTTTATTTATTTATTTATTAGATAAGGCCCTGGAGTCATTAACAAATATTCTTTAGATGCGGGGTGTTGCTTAATTCAGCTGAAGTATACACAGACACGGGAACTCCTTGTGTATGGGATCAGCACAACCAGGTGTCTTTTATCTCACCTTCTCTTTCTAGTCATTCAAGCCACGCTCCCACTTAATTGCTAACTGGGGGGAGTGGGCAGGAAACAATTATTCTGAACAGGCCCACAGACCGCTCGGTTTTCCAGCAGATTATTTAAAAACAATATTTCCTTAAGATAACAATTTTGATAATGATGCAGGAAGGAAATATATTTGCGATTAAACGAGCACGCTTTGGCACAACAAGCAATAAAGAGCTTAACACTGAGCCTCTGTAAATGCAATGTCTTAAATGCCGGAACAATATTGGACAGAAGTCATGATTCTGCTGACACATTTATTTCTCAGTAAATGAAGACTGTTTAGGTTTAATGCATTTGCGGTTAGCGATAGTTTAAAGGATCAATGTAAATTCGTTCCGAACTACTAAATAAGGCTTTAATGAAACTTCTAGCAGCAGGCATTCACACCTTAGGCCGCTTCATCATCCCCAGGTGACACGGTGGCTTCTCCTGGAGTCTGTTGACAGGCCCAGCGCATTATGAAGTGTTTGGCAGATTTTATTTGATGTCGATGTGATTTATGGGTTTGATACAGGAGTTCCACTTCGCCCTCCGAGCCGCCTTCGGTTCACGCTGGGCGCAGAACTCTTTCCGAAGATGGTTTCTGCTAAATGCGCTTATTAATATAAAATATATAGTATTAATGAAATGCAGCTGGGGACTGGGATCATTAAACATCCCCACTCCACTAAATGAGGTAATGTATGAGAAAGCACTTTGCAGACTGTAAAGCCCTATACAGATGTTAGTTATCATAATTACTGTTGTTACAGGAAACCTTGGTTTTAAATAGTATTATGCTGTTTTCCTTTAACACTTAATTCAAAGAGTAAATACAGACGCCCAATTTCCTTAAAAACCTGCTGCAGTTTTTTTAAATGGTTCTTGGAGTTTCGTTAGGATTTTCTCGTAAATTACACATGATGTTAATACTTTTGATATATATATGAATATATAATCATATATAACCATACATATATAAAATCATACATATATAACCATACATATATAACTATATATATGCGTGTATGTATGTGTGTGCGTGTGTGTGTATGTGTGTGCGTATATATACATATATATAAATCTCCTTGTGACTCAGTAAACATGACCTTATTACAGGAAACTTACACCTGGAAAAAGGAATAACCTTAAAAAATTATTCGTGAAATGCAAAGATGTCGCCACACTCCCTAAGTTTCCTGGTGGTCGGTGCTCCAGGGCAAGGTCGTGAACTGGACTCTTTGTTCCGCGCCTTGGCGATGGGAGGACATTCATTCATGAGCAGAAGTCAAGGCAATGTTATTGGGGTGAAACAGATCAATGACGTCTTTGGTCAGAATGTGAGCTTGACCCTGGTGATCTAAGGAGCATTTGCTTGCATTGTTAGGAACTAAGGTCTCACCCACGGAGTGAGACCACTGAGCAGCCTGTATGGCATGCTGAAAAGTCCAGCTCGTGGGGAGAGGGCTCAGTGGGTGGGAGTACTGGAGGGTACTTACGCATGACCAGAGTACAGATCCCCAGTACCCATGAAAAAGGGCTGGGTATGGTTTCTTCACCTGCAACCCCAGTGCTGGGAAGTGGCTGGCGATAGGAGGATCCTTGGTATTTGCTTGTCACCATCCTAGCCAAAAATACAACCAGCCCCAGGTTCACTGGGAAACCCTGTCTCGACAGAATAAATGGAAAGTGATACAGGAGGATACGCAATGTCCTCTCTGTTCTCTGCATGCACATGAGAGCAGTCCTTTGCACACATGTGTACATACATGTAAACATATATGGCATATATGTGTATGCACATGCATGTGCCAAGCACACTTAAAATGTCCAAGTTCATATACTATTTGAGTCATAAATTTGGGCTTATATATTACGATGTAAATGTTTGCCAGCACTATGCTCAACAGGTTTATTGTTTGTGAAATCTAATTAAATTTTTTTAAAAAAGTTATAAAATGAATAAAATAAAGGGGTCAAATTCACTCTTTGCCATATGCAACTTACAACACAGATATGTTTTTTTTTAGGTTCAAACATGTAATAAAGACATTGCTAAGAATGCATTTAAGTTAAGCAAATGAAGCAGAAATGAAGCCTGCATAATTTTCAGTGTTATCTGGATTTTATTATGTTTAGATTTAGTTAGGCATCATTTTTTTATTTTATATCACATTTTAATTTTTTAAAAATGACTAGCGCACCCCTCTTTTCTCAGACTTGGGGTCCACCACACATTCTTGCTTGGTGCATAGCTAGGAAGGAGAGTTAGATGAGCAGAAAGTTGGACTTTTCATTGTCAAGTCAGACCTGGAAGTGTTTCAAGTGTGGAACATGTTCCTAAATTCTGAAGTACGCATGTCCATTTTTGGAAGGAGTAAAAAATACAGTGACAAATTCTGTAGAGCAAGAAAACACAAGTAGCTCTGGGAAATACCAGTCGAAAGTAGAGGAGGCATGCTCTGAACTGCCTCCAAGACCAAGTTTTTACAACCAAAGACTTGGAGGTAATTTTGCTGGTAGACCTATTGATTCATTTAGAAAGTTCCAGAGTACACTGCAGAGAAAAGAGTGCTGGAGGAAAAGAAGGACCTGGTACTGTAAATACCCACATTCAGGATCTATGCAGCTTGACCCTGCCTTAACTACCAAGGACCTGGTACTGTAAATACCCACATTCAGGATCTATCCAGCTTGACCCTGCCTTAACTACCAAGGACTTGATACTGTAAATACCAATATTCAGGATCTATTCCAGCTTGACCCTGCCTTAACTACCAAGGGCCATGCTAATATTTGAGGCTGCTATTTTCCATTTTTCTAATTTCTATCACTTAAGAAATAATCCTTTGGGTAAGTTTTCTAAGTTCTTTGAGAAAATTCAAAATGTTCTATAGCCCTGAAGTAGGCTTGCTTTCACCTTTCATCACAGGTGCAACTTCTTGAACATTTACAGTGTGCTCAGCAGAAAGCAATGTACTTTATACAATTATACTTTATAATTCAATAGAGGAACAGAATACATAGAATGAAAAAATATATATATTTCCATGGATACATATATGGAGTATGTATGGATATATAGATATGTATTTGTGGATATATATCTATATATCTGTATCTGTATCTATATATCTATATATATGTGGAATGTATATTTGGAATTTACTGACTGGCTTATGGGATGAGGTGTAGGTCTGGGCAGTCCAGCAATGGCTACCTGTAGCTGCTCAGTTCAGGAGCTGATCATCCCAACGGTCTGAGTCTGCTACAGAGGCTGAATGATTCTGGAGAATGGAGGCAGCAAAGATGAACTTGCAAGCATAGGGGGAGAGAGAGAGGGAGAGAGAGAAGGAAAGAGAGAGAGGGAGAGAGGGTCTCACTCTTCTTTCTTGCACTTCCTTTCATCTGGTAGGTTACTGGAAGGTGCCACTCATAGTTAGGGTTGGCTACTGTATGCAGGATTACTGTATGTAATCCTGGCGATGTCTTCAGATGGTCTGACAGCTGGTCTGGTCGTGACTTCCAGGTGTAGTCAAGTTGACAATCAAAATCAACTATCACGAGTCCGCTCCTTGTCAAGTTGACATCTGCAGCTGCCACAGTTAGCTTTCTCCATCTTACGTCACGCCCTAGACAATGTGAGAGGACTGTTGCTCAGGGCGCCATTTCAGATTGGGCTTAAGGTCACATGGCCACGCGACATGGCCAGGTGAACTTCCTTGTCCTCCCTCACTGCCGGGTTGAAATGAACAAGCCATGTGACTAAAGTTGACGCTCCTGAGCATAAAAAGCTAACTGCTCCTCCTCTGCTTTCTATCACGTTTATAACAGCTTCCCAGTGTCGGTTGGACATGCAGGCAGAGTCAAGTTCTTCTTCCTTAGTCCTCGTGGAGATGTGAAGAAGGCCCAGGGTTCTTACTTCTAATAGAAATGAAAGGATTGTGTTAACTTTAATAAGCCACAGTCTTACCTCTCGTCTTTCAAAACAAAATTCTATAGCCTAAATATTTTACTAGGAAAATTTATGATTATAGTTCTAGTTAATAAGATGTTAATAGCTTTTAAACTTGAGAGGAACTTAGTGAACACTAGACCTGGTGCTTAATTTGATTGTCTTTCTCTTTCGGAGCCGGCAGCCAAGGCTGGCTTCAAACCCGTGATCCTCCTGCCTCAGCCCCCTGAGTGTGGGATTGTGGTATTCACCACTGCCCCTGGAATGTTCTCGGATGTTCCCCTCAGATTCTCTACAACCTGGGTCTGGTTTGGGGAGGAAGAGGGCAGAACAGAGTATATCACCCACATGTGGGCGATACGCTCAGTGGGCGGGGCGTTCATATTCCCTCGCTGTCTGCTCTGAACTGAAATCATTCTCACACTCCTTCAAGGCCTCAAGTGCACTGGATTACTGTAGTCTTTCTAGGTGATTCAACCATTTTCTCTACTTAGCTTTGCTATGGCGAGCCCAGACATCCTCTAAGCTGTCTCTCCTCTGGCTTCAGCTGGTCTACCTCCTTGGTCTACTCTGGTACCAAGTACTTCTGGGTACTTGGCTCTGAAGCCATCCCTGGCCATCAGAATGCACATGACGTACTGGGAGCTAGCGAGCCCGCACCAACTTGGGTCAAGATGCTCTTTTCCTTTCAGTTGCTGAAGCCTAAGGCACGTGGACTTCATTAATGAGCAGACTATTTCCCACGCCTGCCCTGGGATGGAAATCCCTTGAAAGGCTCACAGTGGTCAGAGAAGGAAACAGAGAGAAAAGGAACCATGGTTCTGCTGTATTCATAAAGGTCACAGTGCAAACTGGAGATGGGACAGAGTCAGGAAGAGAAGTGCGCCTGGCGGGCAGGTCACCACTGCGAAGTTGTCCTTCGAGTAGGAAAAGAAAATTCAGTGGAGACCCTGCCGCTGGTCAGAAACTAGAGGCTGTGCAATGTGTTTAGGAAAAGAGATGTCAGACCCCCTGGCTCCTGCTCTCAGCTCAGATGCAGCTAGATGTACCCCGGCTTCATACCCCAGCTCCCCATGGCAGAGCAGAACGTAAAACTTAAAGTGCTTTACAATTCTTTTTTTTGGCATGAGTGTGTGCTTGTGAGACAGTCTTAATTCCTGAGCCATGGGTGTGTGTGTCCATGTGTATCAGCGGGCAATGTCTGTGCCTGTGGAGGCCCAAGGGTGAATCAGGAATTATCCTGGATTGTTCTGTCTCCTATTGCTTTGCTCTGGGATTTCTCAGACTCAACTCCCCAGGGCTGGAAGTATAGGCTGCCACCATTTCTGCCTGGCGTTTTTTTGTTTTTTGTTTTTTTTAATGTGTGTGTGTGTGTGTGTGTGTGTGTGTATCAGAGAGCACTGTGTGGAGGACCAAGGGTGACTTTGGGAATCATCTTGGATTGCTTCTACCTCCTCCTTGCTTTGCTCTGGGATTTTCCAGGCTCTGCCCATCAAGGCCAGAAGTGCAGGCAGCTGCGGGTTCAACCTGGCATTTTTTTAAAAAATGGAACCTGGGATCCGAACTCAGGATCTTCTGCTTGTGAGACAGAGTCTTAACCCCTGAGCCATCTCTCCAGCCCCTGCCTGGCATTTTTAAGTGGGATCTGAACCTAGGTCCTTCTGCTTGCAAAAGAGAGGTTTAACCCCTGAGCCATCTCTCTAGTCCCTTCCTTCAAATTCTTTTTTTTTATTATTATTAATTCGACTGTGTGCATATGCGTGTGTATGTGCGCGTGTGCGTGTGTCTGTGTGTGTGTGTCTGTGTCTGTGTATGTGTAGAACCACGGACGAATTCGCAAACCACCATGGATGCCTCCACCTCCTTCTGCCCCGAGATTCACAGGCTCCGCCCTACCAGGACCAGAAGCGCAGGCCGCCCCCGCTTCCGCCTGGCGGATCTGGGATCCGAACTCAGGACCTTCCGCCTGCAAGGCGGAGGCCTAACCCCTGAGCCACCTCTCCAGCCCCCTTCCTTCAAATTCTAAGATGCAGTTGCTTTTCCAGAATTATAAATAACACAGGAGACACCAAGGCAGTTAGTAGATTTTTCTTGAGTTAAATGAATACCACGTGATTCAAAATGATATTTTGCCTCTTGCCTTATAATAAGTCCTGCTTCTTAGGGCTCCGTTTTCTTATCGCCAGCATGAAGCTGGACCTAGAGCTTCCCTCTGGGTCTAAAATTATGTAATTTATCAGAAGAGCAGAAATTAGATATTAGTTTTTTCATTAAAGTCTTCAGGAAATAGAACAATTTCTGAAAGGTGAGAAATTCAAATTTGAAAGCAAATTGTTCGACACCTGTTCCTCAGTCAGGAATGGCCAGTGTTGATTTTGTGATCAACAAGTTTTCTGCTCAGCATCCTTCAAGTTTAAAGTGCTGTGCTCACAGATATGGAGGGCACTGCATGAAAGGCAGAGAGGAGAGACCTGCAAAGGGAGAAAAAAATCATCTTATTAAACTTTCCACGAAAATTTATTTTCATTAGGCATCCGTTTTTTTAATATGTGAAATATATTGAGAAATGAACTGACTTACTGATTTATTGGCTGATTTGAACAGATATTTTGTAAAGCCAGTTATAGTTTAAGTTGAGACCTTTGTCACTTTGGCCTAAAGGTTTATCATCTGTTGAATTCTGGGACTAGCAATCTTATTTTACAAGAGCACATTTGCTTCCCAAGAGAGGGAAAATGGAAAACAAATTAAGATGTAGATAAGCACACTATTTTGCTTTAAAAATGTTCTGGAAAGATCCAGATAAGTGACTAAGATCCAGATAAGAAAATTAAAGTAATGATTTGTGGAGATGACTTGCATTTGCATATACAACCAATGCTAAGTTTTTCTATTTCTCCGATAAGTAAAGAATTTTAATGTTGGTTTTTGATTTGTATTATCATGGTACTTACAAATTAATTTCTAGAAGAATCACTTTTATTAATTATAAAATATGTACCCTAAGCCATTGAGTTTTGCCATTTTGATGTCAACTGAATTTTTGCTATGCATGTGAATTGCTCAATTGCATGGACTCTGTTAACAGTGCTGGAGAGTTCTTAAGGTTGCTCCTAGAGTTATTACGAATAAGCGGTGCGCACATTCTCCCGTGGAAGTAGCAAAATACAGAAGGACCAAGCTGATTCTGGTTAATGGCAAAGGACATTGATCTCAAATACCAGTTACTCTAGCAGACTGAGGAGAGATGAGACAGGGGAAAGCAACCATCTCCAGGGTTTTGATTGGTGATGACCCAGCAGATTTTTGAAGGAAATCACTTTACTAATTACAGTCAATTAATAATGACTTATAGCTTCAAAGTGGCATCTGTATGGGATAAAAGTAGGAAACACCTTCTTGTTTGGTGTCTTAATTTTTATTTTTTTAGAGATCCATACATGAATACAATGAATTTACATTACACTCATTTAGAAAATTGTGAACTGAGTTGAGGCAATTACTTTGTAAAACCCTTGTCTTGCAGGCAGGAGGATTTGAGTTCCCAGAGCCCACTTAAAAATATAAAAGCTATGTGGGGTAGTCTGGACTTAAACAGCCAGTTCTGGGGAGGGAGAGAGAGGCAGATTCCCGGAGCTCACCAGCCAGCCGGACCAGCCCACTTGGTGCGTTTCAGGCCGTTGAGAGAATTTGTCTCAGAGAAGAAAAAGCTGAGTATTGCCTGAAAGACACCATGAACGCGCGCTTGCTCTGTGGCTGTGCACACGTGTGAACACATACACACACAAAAGGAAACAAACACAGAAAAGGTGGGTCCTGCCCAGTTAGTGGGATAGTCTTGTTTCTTTTCCAGATAAAGCCAGGTAACTGCTCTGCCTGATTCTTGCTCAATGACCCAGCAGTGGGAGAAGAGAAGACCTCGTGGGAGAACATGCCCCTTCGTCCTTGCCCATCTCCTCACTCGTTGCCCACTGAGGTGTGTGTCAAGTGCCAGCAGAGCCACGCTGTTTCTTTAAGAATGTTCTAGAAGCATGGGGGCTTCGATGGGTGCTAAGAATCCCTTATTAACTTGCTGAGAAACATTGTTTATGTAGAGCTGGCTTATTGCTAACAAGCGAATGTATTAAGACATGACCCACGAGAGACCTAGTATGGAGTCTCTTCTGCTAATTATTTTCTTTCAGGTTTTTCTCACTCTGGCTCGTGCTACGCAATCAGGACCAGCCATGCCACCGCTTGGTCCTTTACTTACTGGAAAAGGCAAACAGATTCCATGAAGATTAGAAAAGTTCCCCTACCCCATTTGTCTCTCCCCCTCCTGTGTCTCTGCGGCAGCCCCCTGGAGATGCTAAACAGTTCAGATGTCCCCCTCTTCCTGTAATAATCATGCATATGCCCCGCTTGGGTGACTCCCTGGTCTCATGAATTTGCAGAAGTCTCTGCCAGGCTCCCTCTTGTCTTGGGGACAATTGCCAAGGCTGACTCAAGGAGACACATAGTGTGGAAGTGTAGGTTCCCTGTTCAGCTCAGGTGCTGGACATGTAGCCCAAGCCTGACTACACGATTTGTTCTCCTTTCTTTACACGGTGACCCCTGACCATTGACGGATCCCGATGGCTCAGGCTCTTTTAGAACTGACCGGTACCCCATCCTCTGCATAGCCGCTGAACCAGCCCTAGCAGGGAGGTGGTCTGCGTGTGTGGGGACGGGGTTGCAACTGGATGGAATGGCAGCTCTGATATCTATGGTTTCTAGGATTCAGGTGAAGATAAGCAGGCAAGAGGCGGAGAAGAAAAGAGATTTACTTAAGACAAGACTTCCTTATCTCTGGGAGTACTGAGCGGGGGGCCCTAACCTGTGGTGTGTCAGATATACACGAGACCCCCACAGACCTCCTGGTGCCTGACTTCCCACACCTGCAGTTAGACACACGAGTCCTCTGGGCGACAGGCACCAGCCTGGTAGAGTGTCTTCTGCAGGAGGGAGGCCCTCGCTCGGACAGCGGACGTGTGTTTGCTGGGATCGATGCTATAGAGACTGCATACATTGGTAAGTAGTTCAGCAGTTAGCTGTGTCTCAGCTGACAATAATTATGGATTAGGGTGCCCCGGGGTAAGAATGAGCAAATGTGTTCGTGTGGAGAAAAATCAGCAGTGACTGTTAGGCTTTTTTTTTTTTTCCTTTTGGTAACATCTAAATCAACAAAGGCAAAAAGGTAGGGGCAGACAGACTCAGGGGTCTGGGAGCATTTTGAGGAATCCGGACAGGTGCGTAAGTAAAGTCCAGCAGTGTGTACCCAAACTCCAGGTGGCGCACTGTCACCTAGCTGTCCCTGAATTTGTTCTATCATCTGGCCGCTAGGGAAAATTAGGACCCTCTGTTCAAGTCCTTAGTCTGGTTAATAAATCTGTAAATAGACCCAAAGGAAAAGCTCAAGGGTCCCTTTATTAAAGATTTAAAGAAAAAACGGCTATAAAATCCTGTTGGAGGGGGAAGAGAGAGAGCAGGTACACGCCTTGCCCTTAGAGGTGGGCGTGAGGCGGATGAGCAGCCCTGTGGAGAAGGGGTTAGAGTCTTCAGAGAGACAGTGAAAAAGCCCAGGAGAACAGCCTTGCATTTGGGAAATGGAAAACATAGACGAGAAAGAAAAGGGAAATGTTTCACTTACAATCTACATGTCGGCCCTGGCCCGTCCATGTCTTACTAAGAAGAGACTGGCAGAAGGGGCTTCGGGAAGAAACAGAGCACAGGACCCACTTATCTGATCCACACACCTCTGAATGGATGAGGTTCTCAAAGGGGCGGGTTCCTGGCCAAGTGATTGATAGGCCAAGCTAAATTAAGAAGGGCGCTCACAGTGGGTCTCAGAATTCAGGCTCTCTTCTCCTGTCACAGGGGAAATGGAAGAAGAGACTTAGCTAATCCCCGACAGTCCTCATTGTTCCCAGCTCTGCATCCCAGAAGCCCCTGGTCATGACGTGCTAAGGGTGACAGAGCTAATATTCTTTACAAGTTGATCAGTGTCCATCTTTGTCATCCCTAACAGTCCGTGGTCTGCTGTCACATGTGGACATTTGCTTCTTTGCTACCTCTCTTGCAGCGGGCCATCCTCTCCCCTCCATTCTGTCTCATTATCTCCAAGACTCTCTTCCTGTACATGGAAACAAACAAGAGCTTAAAGAAATAAACACTTTCCATAAGCCTTGAGCCATTCCTCAGGTATAACCGAGTTCATAATTTATTTCCTGCCCGAGTACACCAAAATGAGGAACAGTAGTTAAATTAACAAGTGATATTTTCCTTTTTTCACTTTTAAAAAATTATTGGTACTTTAATACATGAATACAGTAAATCTGTGTGTTTTCTACCCTTCCTGAATTTCCTATCCCCCATCCTCCTCTCCAGCAATTCTCCCTCCTATTTGCACATCTTTTGCATGTGTGACCCACTGATTTTTGTTACACAGAAAAATATATTTGAGAGTCCATATCTGATGCTCAGACACTTGTCCTGATATTTGGTCATGTTTTGAGCTTTGGTACTAGGTTTTTTGAGGAGATTTCCTGAGATCAGTATATGAGTCGTGAAAGGCTTTGATTAAGTCAGACTTGGCTGGGGAAACGTCTCTGATAATTCTTAATTATGCTTGTCATTCCTTGGTGCTGTTTGTTGATTTTTTTTTACATTTCTTTTTCATATCATGCTTCAAAACCCCTCTTCAAGTTACTCTTCCTTATCTTGGGGGTGAGGGGAGATGTGTGCACCCACAAAGTCCTCTATGATACGGCTCTTTCAACACCCACTTTGAACAAGGGGGAAACATCCTTGAGCTTTGGGCATGAGTTATCTCAGAAGTTATCCCATCCCCTGACCAAGCTTCCACCCCCAGGCATTGCAGAATGCTTGGGGCTGGATTGGTTCTGCAGCGTTCATACAGTTTCATATGGTGCGGGACGTGTTGCTTCATGACCTCAGGGATTGCGAGGTCCGATATGTTCATGGTTTTCTCTTAAGATTTGCCAATTACAAGTCAAAGAACATCTGAAGCATGGGAAATTGAGCCAGTCCGAGAGAGTCATTCTCACCAGCACTAAAAAGCAAGCAAGCAAAAACAAAAAATGGTGGGAGTTTTCAATAAACTTGTAGGCAAACCTGCCTTTCCCACAAAATAGTATTCCTTATTTTAAAAAGAGAATTTCAATCAGATGTACTACTTCCTTCCATCCTGGTGACTCTATTTATGAAGTGCCTACTGTGTGCCACCTAGTGGGGCTATTATAGAGGGTCAGAGGCTCCTTCCCTTCCCTCCTGGGCTGGCCCTTTGCAGGTCTGGAGGATCCCATTGGTTTACAGCCCATAGCTCCACATCAACATGTTCTGGTTGTAATGAATTGCTGCTCTAATGGATTCGCCCTGCAGGCACAGGCCGGCTGGCACTGCCATTTGCAGAGGCCAGGCAACAGTAAATTTCCCAGGATTGTGTTGACGCTAATTGGTTCTCCTTGGTGTGAAGCATTCTTGCCCCTGGCTCATTTGTTTCCTGGCATCTCAGGAATTGGCCAATCAATGGCCTGGGATGCCAGGCTTCACATATCTCTGAGCCCCTCTGACTCAATCACACTTTAGTTTATTGCCCAATAAAATGATAACTAGCAGTAAGTTTAGAGCGTTAGCCAGGCTGCTTGTCTCTAGGGGCAGGATAGAGCCTCCTGGGGCGAAGACTGTGTACTTTGCTATTTTTTTTTTCTTTCTGCCAAAAAATAAGTCAAAATATTAACAAAAACACCCTTTCCAGAGCGTAGCTGTCAACACTTCAGGCAAATTCTGCGAAGTAACCTGAGGAGTGCAAGCAAATAGAGATGGTATTGCAATTCCTGTAAAGGAGCGCGGATGCACATTGTGTTCTCCTGTAAAGCAAGTCACTTTCCAGCTCCTGCGGGAGTTCAGAGGGAGGCTTCAGAATGAGCCTGAATGAGCCTGTAAGCCGTTGTCTTGTTCTCCGACTGGGGGCAAGAACATGGGAACTTTCCCTGCCTTGTGATCTCTGTCCCTGAAAAGTTTTCTCATCCATTGTGGGGAGTGCAGCCAGATACCAAACCACAGTCCAGTTTGCAAATGAGTCTTTTCTGTCTTCCATTGCACAACAGCATAGATTTCTGGGATCAAAAGCCACTTCAAAAATTTGAATCCCGTTCACCCCCCTCCAAAAAAAAAAAAAAAAAAAAAAAATCCAAGCACTTGGGAAGCCGAGGCAATAGAGTTAAGATTTCTAGAACACTCTTGACTGTAGAGGGAGTTTGGGGCCAGTCTGGCTATGTGAGATTCTCTTTCAACGCTCAAACCCAATCAAATGAAAAGACAGGTGACAACTAATGCTTGAAGGCAGCCATGCCTCGGATCTCATGCCAATGTCGCGCTGCCACCAAATTTTCTCAGTACCTGACCCCTAATCTGTGCTCACATCAATGCAGACTGGTTTTGAACAGTGCCTGGTTTCTCTGGCCACTGCTTCCTTTTCTTTTTCTTTTCTTTTTAAAAAAATTTTATTGGGCTGGAGAGGTGGCTCAGGGGTTAAGCCTCTGCCTTGCAGGCAGAAGGTCCTGAGTTCGGATCCTAGATC
Organism: Typhlomys cinereus; assembly: GCA_023101885.1. NCBI lineage: Eukaryota > Metazoa > Chordata > Mammalia > Rodentia > Platacanthomyidae > Typhlomys > Typhlomys cinereus. The sequence continues at coordinate 1,006,720 of JALPQD010000446.1, read as the reverse complement.
CCACGTATAGACGCCGGGCAGAAGCGGGGCGGCCTGCATTTCTGGTCCTGGTAGGGCAGAGCCTGTGAATCCTGGGGCAGAGTAAACAAGGAGGAGGTGGAGGTGGTCCATGGTGGTTCCCGAACACAAAATTGAATAAATAATAGATAATAAAAAATTTAAAAAATTTATTTATTGTGCATGTATGTGGAAGTGTGTGGATGTGTATTAGAGGGCACTGCGTGTCCCTGTGGAGAACCAAGATTGACTTCGAGAATCATCCTGGATTGCTTCTTCCTCCTTTTTGCTTCCCTCTGGGATTTCCGAGGCGGGAAGTGCAGCTGAGACCCATTTCCTTCTGGTGTTTTTATTTGGGACTTGGGATCTGAACTCAGTACCTTCTGCTTTCAAGGTAGAATGTTAATCCCTGAGCTGTCTCTCCAGCCCCTCTGCTTTCTTTTCAACATATTCCATCGTAGAATGTGCAGATACAGTCACATGATGGCCAGGTGAAAAAGTATCATTAAGTTGCCAGTTTCAAGATTCTTTCATAAATAGTCCTATTCCCGAATAAAAGCACAACATCTTTCAGTGGGCTTTGTGCAGTCCTCATCTGACATCTTTGTGGATTCTATCAATGGTCCCCGCAGGTGACTGGAACATTTGTAGATGGAATTTTGTTTTTTGGTACCTTGATTTACCATTTAACAAAAGAAAAATAGTGAGTTCTTTTTCCCCTTTTGAAATAGCCTTGTGTTCCTTCACAGCAGTTCTTGTTCTCCCCATCTTCACCCAATGGCTTGCAGAGGTTAGAGGAGATGTTGACCTGTCCCCACACAGAGAGGTGGGCAATCAGTTTGTGACTGAGCTGCTTGGTCCACCAATTAGGATTCCACAAGTCTATTGCCTAGTGCTTATGCATAGAGACATGGTGTCACAGTTAAGCACAGGTGTCAACTTGACTGTTGAGGGTTTGAGCTCTGGGCACATTTGTAGAGAGTTGATGGCTGAGTTAAGCCCAGAGCAAACCTGCAGGAGATTGTCTAGCTGATGGGGAAGACCCAGCCCATGGTGGGTGGGATTAGGCCCTGGATAAATCACAGAGAGCTGGTTGAGAGAGTTGGCATCCTTCTGTTCACTTGGCCAGACATGCTGGTCTGACAAGTAAGGATTGTCCATCTCTCAGCCGTTATGCAGTGAGGGCGTGGCCAGTTCCCTGGGCCTTGGTGTTGGTGCGTGCTCTCCCATCAAGCTGGACTAAGTAAGAACTGTAACTGGACTATCGTAAGGAAATAAACCCCTGTTCCCTTAAGCCCTTTGATGGTCATTTATCAGCAGTGTTGCAGGCTGACTACAACCTCGGCATTTGTTGCTTTTCTTGTTGCCATGATGACAGAACCTAAGGGGGAGAGGGTTTATCTTTGCTCCCCGCTTGAGGGCACAGTCCATCGGGCAGGGAACGCATGAGGTCAGGAGCAGGGGCTGGTCACATGCTACTTGCACTCAGGGCACAGGACGAGGCAGTGACTGTGCTTAGCTGTAGGATTCCGTCTTTCTCTTTTTATTCAGTGTAGGGACGGTGCCACGCACACTTACAGGCTAGGAAAGGCATCTCTTCTCGGTAAAATCGACACACGCAAAGCAGAGGAGGGCTTCCATGGCGATTCTAAATCCAGTCACGTCGATGATGAAGATGAACCCTCAGAGGACTTCACATATTTGTAGATCTGATGCTTGCTCTGACGTCCATCGGTGTAGGGATGTTCTAGTGGACAGTGTCCTTCTGGGTCCCCAAGGATTAGGCTCACTGTTGTGAGCAATGCACCATTCTTCTAGGCAGAGAGGAGTGCAAAGATTCACTCGATGATTTCAAGAGGACTGTTCCTACCTCCCGCCATCATCCCTCCTCTAGCGGCTTAGGCACGGTGTGTGGTCCACGGTGCTTCTCGTGGTCCATGGTGGCTCTCTGTCTACCTGCACTGAGCCCACAGGAAGAGAACCAGGGAAGACCTTGGGATGGAAACAGGGGACACGTGGCTCATCCCTTTGGGGTGGCCTGAAGGTGCACATGCTTGTTCCTTTCACATCTTATCCAAGACAAGCACAGGCCTCGAGAGTCGAGAACTAATAAAGTGTGGCGACAGAGGGACAGTGCTCTGACCTCCGAGTGCGAGATCAGCTTCTTTATTTACAAAAGTTCATCAATGAATCAGTCTGGCGGCTGCAAAGAAAGGGAAGGCACCTTTTCTATGTCACATGCTCTTATACAGTATGCCAGAATTGCAGGAGCGGAGAGGGACATTGGGGACGGGCACTGTGCGGCTCCCAGGCCTTGACGGGCTTTGATGCCCCCCAGTCAGTCATTTGCTCTGTTATCACTGCTGATGTGGGGAGACAGCAAGGTATCTATCAAGCGTGTGCAGATGTATCCGTCTCTTCTGCTTCGCTGCCTCTGCATGTTGCCTGGCCATGTGTGGAAGCTTCTAGCTGCCTGGCCTGAGCCCTGAATGCAAGTTTACTTGGGACCTTTAGTGTTAAAGGGTCTGTGACAAGACCAGCTAGTAGGCTGGACCCAATGCAGCGAGGCAGGTAGAAGACGACATGCCTTTGCCTGGCACAGTCTGGGTTGAATGCATGCGGGGCACAGGAAACACAGGACCAATGGCACTGTCAGTTGCTTCGTACATCTGCAGTGCTGAGCATGTGGCTAAACGACCAGGGTTGACCTGCTGTTCTGAAAGAATTCCATGTCCCTTGGAAGATACGCCCAGATTCATATCTTGCAAATGAGCTATGTATTGTGTGCTGGTAGAAATATGTTAAGGATGTGATATGAAATGGGCCTTCTATGCTTTCTCCACCCCTCAGAGATAGTGAAAGGGTCTGAGTGAAAGGGTCACCCCACCCCATAGGTGCCATGATCTGCCCCAAGCCTCCTCTTGCAACACTCAGAAACTCATGACTGCTTCTCTTCTAGTTTCTTACCCACATTGCATTGCTCTCTGAGACTGAAGAGTGGGTGGGATGGAGGAGTCTGTAGATTCTCTCTGTATTCGTGGTCGCTTTATCTGAGGGACAGAACTATGTGGAGGTGGGTCACGGAGGGAAGGGTGGCGGGCAGCGAGGAGCAGCCATATGGCTCTGCTCAGGCGAGGGGCAGCATATCACCACCCTTCCAGGGGAGGGAGGGACAAGTATCCACCCACGTCCAGGCACCCCAGTACCACATGGGCCTGTTAGAGCAGAAGGATCTTAGGAGGGGCTTCTGTGGGGGGCAAGCTGATGTGATAAAGTGTTGTCTCATGTCTTGTTCATTTTTAAGTTTTAAAGCCTGAAGATCTCTCAGGAAGAGATCCGTCTTTACAGAGGATGCTACCTTGGTGGGCTTTGAGGCTGAGACTCGATGTGTTTGTGCTGGGTGCCCACAAGATGCCCGGTGACTTACAGAAGAGAGAAATTCATGCTGAGGACCACACAGCAATGGAGCCGGGGGTCAGGGTGAGATGGAGCCTGAGCGATCAGAAATGATTCTAGAAGCTGAGTGAGTGTCTGTGACTCAAAGAGAGTTGGGGGTTGACTTTTGCTGCCCCTGGCAGCTGCCAAAGTGGCATCTTATACAGTCAGATGGCATAAAGAGACTTTCTAGTCTTTCCTCATCCAGGATGCTCCAGCATTGCAGGTACCTGGGCAGCCTCTGAGATGCAGACACCTAACAGGCACATTTGTTTAAACGACACCGTGATAAAGCATGTGCATATATGTGTGTGCAGATGCACAGACATGCACACACTTGTGGAAGCCAGTCTTGACTGTCTTTCCTTGGGTTGTGTCTACCTTGAAGACATGATCTTTCACTGACCCTGGAACTCTCCCAGGAGGCTGGTCTGGCTGGACAATGTATACCCCAGGGGTCCACCTGTCTCTGCCTCCCCAGCAATGACATTGCATTTGCTACCGTGTCTGGCTTTTGTAAAATGAGTTCTGGGAATTGAACTCAGGTCCTTATGGTTGCACGGCAAGCACTTCCCTGACTGAGCCTCTCCCCAGTTACGGATTGTGGTTCACGGAAAAGGAAGCTCTGCAGTGTCTAAGGCTCATCACCCAGCTGCTCACTTTGCTGCAGCGTGATCCCCCGTGCCTCCTGGGACTGAGCAAAGCCTTCCAAGTCGCAAACAGAGCCCACTGCAGGGGTAACGTGTGGCGTTGCTCTCTCTGGGTGGGAATCTTGAGAGAAAGTGGCGCTCCATTCTGGGGTTAATGTGCGCTGGAAGGAGCTGGTGTTCCTGGGAGCAGGCAGGCTCTACAGATTTCCAGCCCTGAAGAACCAGGGCTGAGGGCTTAGGGCTGGAAGTAGCCGGCGAAGGTAAGAAGCGACAAACTGGGGAGCGACAAACAGATCACTCAGCCATTACGAGACAGGTCCGGGGAATGCCGCTCTCAGATCTACACACTCATCTTTGGGTGGCCTCACTGCAGTCATTAATAGGCAACGATCTCACAAATGCTAACGAAAGGAGCAAGGCACTTGCTATTGACACAGCTGACGTTAGTGGCCTGTTGCCTGCCACCTGTGGAAAGTGTTAGTCAAAAGCAGCCTTTCCTTGGGCTCAGGGTGCTTAGATCCCTTGCATTTAATAGCTTTACTCCAGTGCATCTGTTTGTATGTTGCTATAGCACTTAGGTTCACGACTGCTGAGTGACTGTCACAACTACAGCAAATGTTTCCAGTCAACTAGCTAACCAGCCACACAGTAGATGGGAGGGAGGAAAATTAAACATGGCAGCGGGGAGTGGCAGCCTGGGCATGTTGATGACCCAAAGCAGTAGCAGATAATTCACTTGCCCAGCGGGAAAGGCCGGGTCTCCGCAGTGCTGGCCACACGACGATGTTGTTGATTTCATTTCAACTCTCACTGGGGTCAGGTGGAATTGTCATAGTACATTAAGAAAACACTGCTTTGCATTACAGAGTGTCTATGACTCAAAGCGAGTTGGGGGTTGACTTTTGCTGCCCACGGCGACTGGCACTGTGGCATCTTATACAGTCAGGTGGCATAAAGAGACTTTCTAGTTTTTCCTCATCCTTTGCGTGGTTTTTACTACTTTTTAAATCTTGCTAATCCCTCCTCTGCTATACTGACTCCCTTTTATGTCTTGCTTTTAGTGGTCTCTTCTCTCTGTGGCTCATGTCTCGGTCTATGCTCCATTCTCTTGCGCACTCAATTTGGGTAGAACCTGGGTGCCTGATTGGAACATGGAGCTGTGAGTGCAGCCTTTTGTGCAGATCTTAGATAAATCTTAGAAAGTAGGCCCATTATTAAAAAAAAAAAAAAACATCTTTCCTGATGTGAAAGGGAGAAGGGATGGCGGAGTGGGCTCATTAGGTGAGCAAACAGAAGGCGCCATCTCATAATGGCTCATGTAATGGACCCATTTAATAAAAATAGGTACAAAATATGCATGTAATTAGACGAAAGGTCATAGAAATCATCAATTTAGATGGAGGTGATATGAGAAATAGGACTTAGAACTTCCAGGAAACTATCTCCTGGAGATTATTCGAACCACAAAAAGTGGTTTGCATTTCCAGCTTAATAGCCCCGGGCACAAGCCACCTGCGCCCGTGTTGGAGAGACCTCTGCGGGGTATCCCTCCCCAGGAGCGCTCCTGGTTGGCTCCTGCCTTAGCCGATGTCTGAGACCCAGAACTGCCCGAACTCCCACCCCGTGCGAGGGACTCACCTGCTCCTTGCCGAGTGTGGCCAAGTTTCTTCACAGCAGAGGCGTGGTCAGTCTCTCCATGGAAGAAATGACCGACTGAAGAAAAAAAGAATGGCTTCTGGAAGCTTTATTGGATCCCTGAGACAGGACTTGGGCTTCATGACACTTTCCCAGTTTGTCTGCAGCGAAGGCATCTCTGCCCCCCACCAGCAGCCATTGTTGTTTTCTGTCTCTTTCATCCAGCAAACTGTTTCACTTCTACCGTGGACGGCAGGCTGTCTCCACGTGAAGAGACCCCCCAGCCTCCCACAGTCACTGCCTCAGGTTCACAGTCTGAGATGCTGACGGTTGTGCGTTCAGGTGCCCTCTCTCGTCTCTGCGATTTCTTGCTTCTCCTGGGCACAATGTGGTGTTGAGCACGTGGTGTATCCAAAGTAGGTGCCTACAGATAAAATCAAAGAAGAAAGAATGGGGCTGGTTCACTGAGATCTGGCAAGAAAATCACGATGACAGATCTTTGTGGGGGCCAGAAGCAGAGCCTTTTAGTCTAGAGCAGGTGGTCACTTGTCTCGGGGTCCAGCACGTGGCATAGTACCTGCTGATATTAAAACATTCATGCCAGCCACTGACCGCATTCAGATGTCAGGGGACACTTCTTTGTCTTGGCTTCTTGTTTCCCAGGCAAAAGATAACTGAGTGCAAACACCACGAGGAAGTGTGAGTCTATTATTGGCAAAATGTTGGGAGCTGGGGAGGTGGCTGAGCAGTGAAAGTGCTTGCAGTGAAAGGAAGAAGACTGGAGTTCACATCCTCAGATTCCACATAGCGTGTCAGGCCGCTGGGGCAGCCTGCCTGTAACTCCAGCCTCCACGGGTGGATATTGGAATCCCCAGAGTTAGCTGACAAACCAGACTAGTCCTACCGACATGATCGAAATGTGACGACTCTTGCCTAAAAAATATATATATATAAGATGGAGGAGTAATCCAGGATGACTCCAATATCAACCTTGACCTCCACACCTTTCCTAGTATCTCTCAAAAACCCCTAGACGCTGGGCCACTGTCCGCCTGCCTCAGTCTACCCAGAGTGATCCCTCATTGTCACTCGCCAGTCATGAGCTTGCTTCGCTCAGCGACTCTGCCATGCCCCTGTGCGCCTGTGGAATCCACGGAGGGCTCTTTTGTACATTGTCTTTGCATTCATTCAGCTTCTGACCACCCCTTTGCCTCCTTGTGGTGACACCCTGACATGGCGAATGGTCCTCCTCACTACAGCTCTCCCCAGACCTGTGTCCCCCCATTTCTGAATAGTATTCTAACCTGCGTTAGGGTGCAGGGAGGATTTTTCATACTTGACAGTAAAAATACAGTTACTATTTGCCTGAGCATTCCTTATCCTATTTTGAACTTATTGAAATGGAGCAGGAGAGGGCTTCAAGAAGTTTTCTCTATCCATGGGGGGATGCTTGAAAACAACAGGAAACTTCCCCACCTTGGGATACAATCGTCTTTCCTAGGGACCAAAGCCTGGAGCCATTCATCGTTTCAGTCACTTGTTGCATGGTCTTGCAATGCACCCTCCCTACTCTATGTGGGAGTTCAGAGGGGATGACTGTGGATAAGACTGTTAAAGACAGAGAGTCAGCTAGAGGGTTGGCGGTAGAAAGATTTCCCTAAATTCTGATCGAAGTAGAAAAGCACTATGCGGAGAATACTTGCATACGGCTTTATGCTTTGTAGCAAACAATGCAGGAGTGACGTATGTGGATCAGCTTGCGTGGGTTCACGTGAACCTATATCAGTGTATGAAAGAACACGGTCAGTGCAGCTTAATGTACTGTCCTAAGAGACAGGGAAAGAGCAATAAGAGCAAAGGCAAGGAAGGGCCATCGCTTAAAGCCCCGCGCCAACTTCACACTTACATATTTGCAGGAAATTACGTGTTTGTGTTAATAAGTATGAATGTGCTTCTAAAGCTCTGAAGTTCAGCGGTCCTGCATTTGTGGAATTTTCCTCTGTGACTAGCATCATTTTAACCTCTTATTTATCATTGATTTGTATGTAGAGGTGAAGATACATTGGCCTTCCATCTGCCTGTGGAGTCTAGGCCAGCAGAATCCTTATGTAATTGAAAGTTAATTCGGAATTGACATGTAGCAATTGTTCATAGTTATGGGGTAAAATGTGAGGATTTTTATATCTGTCTGTATCAGCTAATGATCAAATCAGGGTGACCGGTATCTGTCGTCTCAATGTTTAGCATTTCCTTCTGGGAAACTTTCTAGTACTTCTGGAAGGTTCCATGTTATCATGTACTGTGGTCACCTGACTGCGCACACAAGAGAACTCGCTTCTCTTAAAGGTAACATCGTGCCTGAGTCCATGGCTTTGACCCTTTCTACCAGGCAGATGTGGCTGCGGCTTGAAGAACCACTACCCGTCTGATCTCTGAGTCGGGGACAAGCAGTCTGGGAAGAGTCATCGGGGGCTGTCCTGTGCGTCTGAATCTTCAGAAAGAATAGAGTATTTCTGTCCCTGGAGTCACAGACCACCGCAGACTTGCCAAACTCCATCCCCTGCGGTCACTGGGACCAGACAACAGCCAGCTCTTTTCTCACAGCCCGGGGCCGCTTGTCCTGCAGACTTAGTCCCTTCTGTTGGGTGTTACTCAGCCAGGAGGCTAAATATGGCACACGGCAGTTTGATGGAAATCATTTCCAGTAAAAGAGGATGTTTCCTCAGCGGTTTTCAGGCTGGCGCTGACTCAAGCATCCTCGAGGGAGCCTGCTTAACTGGTCATTAGGGAGACAGCAATGAGGCATGGAGGAATTCTGTAACGAGATACGTATCCTGTGTGGAGGTCTCGGGGGACGCCGACCTTAGGGTCTTTGGGCCGGCGAGAGAAGTTTCAACAATGCTGCAGAAAACGGATTCCGCTGAGTTCAAGTTAAATCTGCTGCCTGTGCGTGGGATTCAAGGTGCTGGAGCCTGCTGGTTCAGCTACGTGGGGACCGGTGGCAGAAGGTGGCATGTGGCATACAGACACTAGATGTTTCTAAAGATGACTGGCCCCAAACACCACATCCTCAGGGGCAAAGTGACTGGAGGACTTGGAAAGGCGAGGGGAACTTGGGCTGAGATTTCTGCGCGCGTGCAAAAAATAGTTGCCCTGTCTTCAAGGCGGTATTTGCTCAGCACCACAAGTTTATATTTTTGAAAATCACGCTGCAAAGGAATGGGTTGTTTCTTAACCCGTGTAACACACTGCCAAAAGAATCAAATTTGAAAACCCTTCAGTGTAGCATGTAGATCCACAAAGATGTAGCTGCTAAGAATGTAATGCCGCAAATGGCAGGTTCCTGAATTCCAATAGACCCTTTAGGACCTGGAATCATTTGACACCCATCATGAGGACTCTTGGGGGGGGGGGGAGAGGGTTGTATCTGTGAGAGCAGAGGTTACATGTGAAAGAAACATGGATTCATAGACTTTTTCCCGCCGGAACCCTATTCCACGAGAGTTTATTTCTGCCCCCAAATACTCATTTCTCCACGCTGCTGATATAAATCTTTAGGGAGCCATTTCAAAGTGTTTGATGCTAAGAATGGGAAAATACATTTTAAAATTGGAGGCTAGCTGAAAACATTTTTTTAAAGAATCTGACCAAAACCAGTTACTTAACCAAAGCCACAGTAGGACTAACCACAGCTTAGCTCTGAGCAGCTTTGTGAGGGCACATTGTCACGGAATGTGTCTGAGCAAGCCGCAGATGGTCAGAACCTTTGATTTTTACTTATTTTAGTGTAGAGACTGTTTCCTTACACATAGGAGGTGTGTCTGTTGATCTTAGCAATGCAGGCTTATATTTTTTAGAGTCATCTTAAATGTTTTTTTTTTTTTCCTTAAAATAGAACTTCTTTTTCAATACCACCAATTACCCTTGACAAATAGGATGTTGTATTTATCTTTGGGCCAAATTACTTTCATGCTCTGTTGTTTCAAGGGCCTGGCTTTTATCCTTGGGATAAGTCTCTGTGACTTTCTCATCGGACATCAAATTCAAGGGTCCTGGTAGCGACAGTGAGTTGGTAACGGTTACTGTTAACTATTGCTGTGAGAGAACAGCCAAAGTCCAATAACTTAGGGGGGGGAAGGAAATTTATCACCTTAGGTTCCAGAGGGGAGATACAGTCTCTCACAGCGGGAGCGGCATGGCTGGTGGCTGAAGCTGGAGACAGGCTACGTCACACCCCTCCACTCCGCATGACCAGGGCTGGAGGATTCTTGGAGAGTCTCTCATCTTCTCAGTTTTCTGTTCTGTGGATCTTTTTATCTGGTCCACTACTGGGAGCTTCCAATGGAGGTTCCGATAGGATCTAGGGCTGATCTTTGTATTGTCCAGAAAATCTCTTCAGGTGGTCTCGGCTGATCTTGGCTAATGCCAGGTGTGTCAAGTTGACACCCAGGATTAACTATCACAGTGCTTCCTTTAGAGATACGGAGACTTGTGAGTAGATTCTGACAGGAGGACGGAAGGTGGGTGGGCACACTCCGTTTGAAAGAGGCCAGCTCCAGGGACCACAGCTTCAAGCTGAGACTGGTCATTCATGAAGACCTTCCTTAGAAGTCTCAGAAAGCCACTGCTCCACAGACTAGGCAGGACACCCGCTGGCACCGTGGAGACGAGAAGCCCACCGCTTCTTGGTGACAGCGGTGAGCTGGGCACATCAGTCCGCGGGTCCATCTTGTGGATGAGATGGAAAAGCAGAGGAGACAGGCGCACAAAAACAGGCCCAGACGAGGCTCCTGTGCCAGCTAGATACACTCCTGTCGCCTTGACAATCGAGGCTGATATTTTAGGCACATCTGGGAGGAATTATTTAGTGAAGGCAGTCCCCGGGCCATTCTGAGGGAGATTTGCGAATTAATGTGGGAACAAAGCCCGCAGGGGGTGGGACGACCTCCTGGCTGGGCGGATCGATCAGATGGAGAGAGCTGGTTAGAAGGTTGGTGCACAAGGCACGTGTGCTCACGAGCAAGTGAGATAGTGTGTCTCTCGGTCATTCCTGTGGATGTGGTGTGACTAGTTGCTTCTCTTCCTGGTGTGATTCGAGCATCTGCTATGCTGATGAGGTGTAAATGATAAGCAGAAGTAAATTCCTCCCCTCCACCCCTTCCCACCCCTGGTTGCTTTGGTCCTGAAGTTCTGTCAGCAACATGAAGAGAAACCTCAGCAGCTTTCATTGGAGAGAGCTTTTCAGTGAGCAGGGGGCTGGGGACTTTCAGGGGTCTGCGCTTTTATACTAATGCTCATTCCTAAATTTTTATCTTTTAAGAGGGCACGTGAGTATGTGTGCCCAAAGGTACTGGAGAATGTAGGTGTACCAGGAATCCTTTGGATAGCTTTACCTTTTATTGCTTTTTTTCTGGGGTTTCCCAGACTTTGCCTTCCAGAGGCAGAATACAGGATCACAGGCTCTGTCATGTCTTTGGCATTTCTATGTGGGATCCATAAATCCGAACTCAGGTCCTCTTGCTTGGGAGGCAAAGGCCTTCATACCTGAACCGTCTCCCTGGCCCCTTTAGTATTCTTTACAATGGTATCACATGGAACAAAATTCTGGAAATTTAGTAATCCACGTGGTCCGTTTACAGGGTTCGAAATGGTGCCTCAGGCTGAGGGGTCGAAGGTTTAGTTTCCGCTTCACAGTACTGTTTTTTTCTTTGCATGGGCGCCTCCTGGAAATTTTAGGGAGTGGATTCCACTTAGAGGCAGTAGATTACTGGGGATGTGCCTTTGAAGGCAATTCCTTATTCCAGTCCCTTCTCTCTCGTTTCCCATCTACCACAACTTTTTTCTTTATGTTCTACTGCAGCCATGGTATTCTGCACATGCGACGGGGCCAACTTGTAGATAGATGGTATAGCTCGGTGGTAGAGCACTTGCTTAGCACAGATGTGGTGCTGGACTTGACCCTTACGATTAACACACAACACACACATGTGTACATACACGCACATACAGAGAATAATTTGGAGCAATATCAGCATGGGCACACTATAGAAGGAGAGAGAGAGAAAGTATATAGCACAGAGGAGAGAGAGAGAGAGAGAGAGAGAGAATAGGCTTTGAAATACTGAGGTACTAAGGAGAACATGGGCATTTCTGGCCTGACACTGGGTCTCCAGCCTTGGTTCTTGACCTCGGGTCTTAGGAAGGGCAGTGCGGTGCATACAGGAAGTGGGAACAATCGTCACTAGAAATACAGTTCTGAGCAATAATAGGATGTGTGACCTGGTACTTTGGCAGAACTTTTTTTTTTTTTGAAGATATCTGGATTTCCTCAAATCACATGAAGTTTTGCTCTAACAGAAACAGTGAAGCTCACATGTGGAAGATTCATTGTTCTAAAACTCAAATCTTTCTGCAAGATCCAAGAATGGGCATTTATTATGAGATTTGTCTAAAATACGAGTATTAGCAGTGGATACATGGCTCATACCTCAGAAATCGAACTGTCTCATAAGTACATTCACATGTCTTATGATGGGCAAAAACACATCAATAACAAGTGATATTTCCTAAAATTGTGAAAAATTCCAAAGCACTTTAGTTTTGTTGATGAGAAAGGAAGTTTGGCCACAAACGGTTCATATGGAGCTCTCCACAATATGCATTGAACATACACTCTATAGAAATTAGAGACCTAGTTACATAAAGAGGCTTCATTTGTACATTAATTTTTAAAGGAGATCTTGTTATGTAGAAAGTAACCCAGATGAAAAATTTATTTTTGACCTGTGGTGATACCAACTGCAGATCAGTGAAAAGTATTTTATGAACATTTGAAAGTGTGTGTTGTTTATTTTGTCTTGTGTATTCTACTTGGAGATGTTCCAGTCCAATCTTTTGTGATGAGCTGGTACATCCACCGAGACCTGGTAAACATGTGGGCAGGATATGATGGTTAATTCTCACTGCCAAGTTGACTGGACTTAGCATCTTTCTGCAGTGCTGTTCATATCCAAGAATGGGCATTTCTTATGAGATTGGTCTAAAATACGAGAATTGGAGACACACCTCCTGTGTCTCGAGGGTATACCCAGATGTCCAAGAGTGAATGAAAAAGGGAGAAGGACACAGCTGAGCGCCAGCATTCATCCCTTTCTGCTTCCCGACTATGGATCCAATGTGACGGGTTGCCTCCTGCTCGCATGACCATGCCTTCCGCACCGGGCTGGAGCGTATCTCCTCAGGCCTTGGTCGGAATAAACCCTCCTTTCCTTAAATTGCTTTTCGTCAAGCATTTGTCACAGCATGGTCATGGTCACGCCTTGTCTAGCCAGGGGCTCGGGCAGGTCAGAAGGGCAGTAGTCTCATGTAGACACCGGCTCCTCAGATCCCACAGAGAAGTGTGCTCAGCTCAGACAGCGTTCAGTGCCTCGTGGACTGGTTTCCAGGATACGGACTCAGCCCTCTCTACAGAGTTGTCAAAAAGCCGCTCACCGTGTTGGAAGGAGAAAACCGGCTCTTCCGCCGCTCACTTTAGAGAGCTGCCGTCCAGCCGTAGGCCCAGCATCTGTGTAGAGCCACCAGCATCTGGCACGCAGGCAGAAGTCAGCCCTATGCCACCCTCTGACTGGACAAGGAAAGCCAGCGGTCCAGCTGTTCTCTGGCCAGATGATCCGGGGCAGACGTGACTGCTTACTCCCTCAAAAATGACGAGAGGCATCTGTTAGAGAAATCACTCACTTAATACTTAGAACTGATAGATCCCAGGCTTTGACACACGTGAAGAAAAGCTTTAAAGCTGTAATCACTCCCCATCTCTATACTTGCCATGGGACAAATGTTTAGTTTGCTATAACAAATGACAGTAGTTTCTCCAAACTTTTCCTAATTTTGACTTCCTTTTAAAAAACTCATTTGTTATTTAATAGTATGTCATTTATTTACAAATATTTAGAGATTTTCTAAGTATATTAATGATATTGATTTTTAACTTAATCCAACTGTTGTCAGAGAATACTTCCTAGTCCTAGTAAACTTTTAAGATATAATTTAAGACATCTGATTCTTTTTATAAATGATATTTTTATTTATTCTGTGATAATTGCGCACATACATAAATATATATTGATCATATTTGTCTCTCTCAACTTTCCTACTCTCCTGACCTATAGTTCTCTTGGTAGATATTTTATCTGATTTTGAAAGTATGTATATTCAAGTTTTATAGTTCTTATAGTGGGACAAGTCAAATCATTCATTTATTTTTTTTAAAACCCAAGACTGATTTTATTTTATTTTTTAAACATAGTGGTTTCGTAGACTATTGAGACAGGGATACTCAAGTTTCTACTTAGGTTGTGGATTTATCCTCTTCTGTCTTTAATTTGGTCAGCTCTTGCCGGTGAGTCACAGTCTAATGTTTGAAAATGTTCTTCTGAGAGACTAGAGGGAGAAATAGTCTCAGACTTCAGTGGACTCTGAGAACAGTGCAGGACTTCATCGTGGTCAGAAGGCTGAGTAAGATTAGGGGAAGTCCAGGGTGAGGGAAGGCCAAAGAAAACCCAACAACCTCATATGCGCAGTAGCCACAGTGCAGAGGGAACATGTTGGGAGGAGACGTGGAAAACCAGAGATGCTCTGAGTCAGAAATGGACAAAGCTGGAGTCCACGATGGGAAACCAGGATGTCCAGGACTTCTGTTCCTATGGTGTCCTGGGGTACTGGGAGTTGCAGAATATTCCAGTTGGGGGGGGGCATAAGCAGTCACACAACAGTTCTCATTAGGTGATTATGATATCAGATTAAGATGCCTTCCGCTCATTTTGAATGTTTTGCATTCTTACATTATTTTTTTAAAAAACTTAATTTTATTTTGTGTGTGTGTGTGTGTGTGTGTGTGTGTGTGTGTGTGTCCCTGTGGAGGACCAATGGTAATTTTGGGAATCATCTTGGGTTGCTTCTTCCTCCTCCTTGCTTCACACTGGGTTTTCCCAGACTCCACCCACCAGGGCTAGACGTGCAGGACACCACCGTTTCTGCCTAGCATTTTTATGTGGGACCTGGGATCTGAACTCAGGGCCTTCTGCTTGTGAGGCAGAGTCTTAACCTCTGAGTCATCTTTGCAGCCCTGCATTCCTATCTAATTTTGTATTTTAATTGTGCATTATTTTTTCCTGGGAGGCTCCTAAATTGAATATGCGTCAGACCCCCAACACCTAGACTCATTCTATCTTTCCGTCACTATCTGGACTGTGCGTCCTTTGGCATGATCATGAGCTCTCTATAAGTTTAACCTTTACAGTGAATGCTGTCAGCTCAGCTAAGATAAAAGACCTCACGCCACTGACGTCTCCTCTTGGTAACTTCTAGCCTGTGACTTGTGACCTCATTCTGTTCTTGAATGAAAGTTTCCACTTAGTCATACATACACCCTCTTTGTAAAATTCCACTACAGTGATTCTTACATATATTTAAATAGTTCTATATAGAATAAGGAGTTTCTCACCCTCTTTAAGTGAGGTCATAAGTTATTTTTTAACAGCATTATGCTTTGCATCTCAGTTTTCTCACCTGGAAAAGGGGTCTTGTGATTTTTAGTATCATCTAATTCCAGGTACCTGATATAATGTGTTATTTGATTCACTCCCAGGGTAGTCCTTATAGCTCCTAAATTGAATAACTTCTATATGTCTGGAGTGCAAAGTTATAATACAATAAGTATATTTCAAAATCCTTGCTCACTGCCTTCTAAACAAAATCTGAATTTAAAACACTATATCTGGGTCTTAACTTTATGAACATGCATAATGGATGTATTTTGTTCTTTTTTAATTTAAATTTTTTTAGTATTACAAGCATAATGAGTAATCGTCTCTGGCCTCCCTTCTTTACCCTCTCTCCCTTCCCCTTTCCTCTCCCACCCTCCCCTGTTTTCATCAATCCATCCCTCCCCCTCCCATCCTCCTGTGCATCTGCTTCTGTGGGCCCCAGGGTTCCCTTTGATTATCTGCTCTCGTGGGGGCTCAGGCCCTTCCTTGTGCAGACCCACTGGTAGAGACAATCCCCTTCACCTGTCTAGCCTTAGCCCCTAGGTTCCCACTGCCTGTAATTGTTTCTCCTGAGATCCTTGCTAGTCTAAGGGGGATGTTGATATGCCAGCCTTGGTGCAGTCTCATTACAGGGAGTTCCTGGATGCAGCAGCCCTGCCTCGAGTGGAATGTTTTGGTTGGCAACAGACCCTCACCCTCAATCATTAGGTTCTTACAATCTCACTGCCCCCTCTTCCACAAGAATCCCTGAGCCTTAGGACAGGAAGAAATTTGGTTGTCTTGACTCCAACTGAGCATTTCAGGGTTGCTGATGTTCTGTATTCCGGTTGGTTGCTGTTGTGTATTTCACTTCTCTTCCATTGCACTGAGCTATGTTGTTTGGTGTTGAGATCTTTTCTTATCTAAAAATAAAATGAAAGGTATTTAGATAGACCTTCATTCTCAAGTCGTTTGTGGCTAGTATTCAGACATCTGGTCCCGTCCACTGTCAGTTTTCTCCCCTTTCACTGTTGTGGTTCACAATGCTGGGCATGTGTTCCCTGTCATGGGGGGCGGGTATTAGGGGATAGTCAGCTGGAGGTTGATTTCCTGGAGGCTAACCCCACTCTCTCCTGTGCCCTGTTCCTGTTCTCCCCTCTCCTTTAGGACTTTTCTTATGTAAAAGCTTTTTTTTAAAAAAAAAACCGTTGACCCATGTTCTTGTCTTTCTGCTCTTTTGAGAGCTTCTTCTACCCCTATCCCCAGTTTGTGTTTTTTTGCACGTGTGGGTGTTGTAAGAGTTTCTGTTTGAGTCCATCAAACTGACGGTTTAATGCTAGGCTCAACTATTAAGGGAGAACATGCAGCATCTGTCTTTCTGCTTCTGGGATATTTCAATCCATGTGATTTCTTCCAGTTCCATCCATTCACAGCAGATTTCATCAGTTCGTCTTTCCCGAGAGCTGAATAGTGTCCATCATAGATGCGTACCGCATTTTCGTTAACCATTCATCAACTGTTGGACATCTAGGTTGGGTCTATTTTGTTGAAATCGTGGAAAGGGCTGCTGTGAACATGGTTGTACATGTGTCTCTGATGCAGGATGCTGTGTTCTTTGAGGATATTCTCAAGAGTGGCATAGTTGGTTTATATGAAGTTTTGATTTTTCATTGGTTTAAATACCTCCAAATTGATTTCCAAAGGGACTGTATGAATTTATAGCCCCACCAGCAATGTATGAGAATCTACTCCTTCCCACATCAATGGCAGCATTTGTTGTTTTGTATCATAGCCATTCTGACTGGGGAGGTGAAACATTGTTTTAAACTTTATTTATTTAGTGTGTGTGTGTGTGTGTGTGTGTGATAGTTAGGCACAGTTGCCAACTTGATGGTTAAGGGTTTGAGCTCTGGGCACATTTGTAGAGAATTAGTGGTTGAGTTGGGCCCAGAGCAGACCTGCAGGAGATTGTCTAGCTGATGGGGAAGAGCCAGGCCCATGGTGCATGGGAGTAGGCCCTGGAATAAAATACAAAATTGAGGAAGTTGGCATCCTTGTGTACACTTGGCCAGACATGCTGGTCTGGCAAGTAAGGATCGTCTCTCTCTCAGCTTTTATGTGGTGATGGTGTGGCCATTTCTCTCGGCCCTGGTGTTGGTGTGAGCTCTCCTGTCAAGCTGGACTGAGAACTGTAACCGCACTGTTGTAAGGAAATAAACCCCATTGTTCCCTTAAGCCGTTTGATGGTGATTTATCAGCAACCATGCAAGCTGACTGCAACTGTGTGTGTGTGTGTGTGTGTGTGTGTGTGTGTGTGTGTGTGTGTATGTGTGTGTGTGAGGGGGCACTGTGTGTCCTTGTGGAGAACCAAAGGTAACTTCGTGAATCACTATCTCCTTTTTGCTTTGCTCTAGGATTTCCGACGTTCTACCCATCAGGGCCAGAAGTTCCGGCTGCCACCATTTCTGCCTTACTTTTTTTTTTTTTTTTAATGTGGAACCTGCGATCTGAATTCAGGACCTTTTGTTTACGAGGCAGAGTCTTAAACCCTGAGCCATCTCTCTAACCTGGAAGGTGCAGTATTTTCAAAGATATTTATTAGACATTTTAATTTCATCTTGTGAGATGTTTCTTTTCAGTTCTATAGCTCATTTTTTAACATTTTTTAATATTATTTCCGCTCATACAAACTTAATAGGTACACCGGTTCCCTCCCTCCCTCCTCCTCCCCCCGGCCCCCCTGCTCCCCCTCCCCTCACCCACAGTGCCCCCCCACTAAACCCCGGAGAATCCTTTAATGTGCATACCAGACTCTCCTCTGTGCCCTCCTCTCCGATGACATACAAGGACCCAGTGGCATTTCCCTGAACCCTTTCCTGTGTTCCACTTAAGCATAGGAACACTACTATGGCTGTCAATTCCTTGCCTCCAAGGATCTTGGTGCCTTTAGCAAATGCTAGACTTTGTGGGGTCAATAGTGTGTGGGACATTGCGCAGGGCATGCAAAGTCCAATTATGATTGCTTCGGCCCTAACTTGTGTGGAGTATCTTGCATATCATTGCTCCTCCCATCCTTGTGCTCTTACAATCTTACTGCCCCCTCTTCTGCAAATTTCCCTGAGCTTCAGGATGGGGAGAGATTAGGCTGGCCTAGTTCTAGGTGGTTGATATAGAGTCTCTGAAGTTCTGGATCATGGTTTGTTGATTTTCTTTTGCAGTTTTACTGCTCCTGCAATGCCCTTCACTCCATCCTGATGGGTATTGTATTTCACCCCTTGCAGTCCTTGATGGAGGCCTAATTTCTCTGCTGTAACATGGTCCCCTCTCTCCTTGTTTCTGGTGTGGCCCTCCTACCCCATCTTTCCTGTTCATAATCCTAGCCATTACTGTAGGTATTGCAGAGATTTATCTTTGAGTGTCTCTAAGTGGGCTGGGTGGGTTTGGTACTAGGAGCCACTTATTAGGGAGTACATACGGCACTTAATTTTCTGGGTCTGGGACACTTCACTTATATAATTGTTTCTAATAACATCCATTTCCCGGCACATTCCAGTAATTCATCATTTTTGATGGCTGAGTAGTACTCCATTGTATAGATGTACCACAGTTTCCTTATCCACTCGTCAACTGTTGGACATTTGGGTTGATTCCATGACTTTGCTATTGTAAACAGTGCTGCTATGAACATGGTTATGCTTCTGCTTCTATAGCCCATTTTTAAAATGAATTTATTTACTTCCTCATATTTAATTTATGAAGTTGTTGGTGTACTCTGGATATTAGTCCTTTATCAGATGTGTGGTTAGTAAAGATGCTCTCCCATTCTGTAGGTTGCCTTTTTGCTCAGTTAATATTCTCTTTTGCTTAGTAAAAGCCTTTTAATTTCCTATAGTCTTACTTGTTTAGTGTTGGACTTATTCTCTGTGCCATTGGGAGCCTATTGAGGAAATAAATGCTGACTGATATCAGTTGATTTCTAGGATATTCCATACTTTCTTCTCTAATTTTGTAGTCTTTGGTCTAACATTGAAGCCTTTGATCCATTTGGAGTTGATTTTCCTGCAGGGTCCAATTTCATTCTTCTGCATACAGAAAAGCCAATGCTGCCAGCAGCATTTGTTGAAGATGCTTTCCTTTTCCCAGTGGATTTTTTTTTTTTTTGGCACCTACGTTAAAGATCAGTTGACTGTAGGTGAGTGTACTTATATTTGAGTCTTCAATTCTAATCCATTGGCCTATATCTCTTTTTTGGAGCCAGTACCATGCTGTTTTTATTACTATGGCTTTATAGTATAGTTTAAGGTCTGCTATGGTGATACCTCCAACAGAGATTTTATTGCTCAGGATTGTTTTTGCTATCCTGGGTCTCTTATGTTTCCATATGAAATTTGAAATTGTTTCACCAATTTCTGTGAAGAATTGGGTTGGAATTTTGATTGGGATTGCACTGAATCTGTATACTGTTTTTGGTAGAACAAATTAACAATGTTAATTTGCTGACTCTGGAGCATGGGAGGTCTTTTCATCTTCTGATGGCTTCTGTAATCTCTTTCTCTCTTTTTAAAGAGTTTTGAAGTGTTCATTATATAGATCTTTCACATTCTTGATTAAGTTTATTCCAAGGTGTTTTTTTTTTTTTTAGGTGCAATAGTGAATGGTATTGTTTCCCTCAGGTCTTTCTTGGTTTGTTTATCCTAGGTGTATAGGAAAGCTGCTAATTTTTGCACATTAATTTTGTATTCTGCCACTTTACTGAACATATTTATATGTTTCAGGAGTTTTCTGGTAGAATCTTTAGGGTCTTTGAGGTATAGGATCATGTCATCTTCGAATAGGGATAATTTGATTCCTTCTTTTCCATCTCGTATCCCTTTAATCATCCTCTTGTGTCTTACAACTCTAGCTAAGGCTTCAAATGCATGGTGAACAAAAGTGGTGGAGTGGTCAGCCCTGTGTAGTTCCTGATCTGCATGGGAATGCTTCCAGTTTCCACCCTTTAGGATGACTTGTACCATTGACTTGTATATGGTCTTTATTACATTGATAAATATTCTTTCCACTCTTACTTTCTCTAGAGTCTTTATCAGAAAAAGTTGTTGAATTTTGTCAAAAGATTTTCAGCATAAATTGAGAAAATCATGTTTTTGTCTCTGTATTCATTTATATTGTGGATTATATTTATAGATTTATGTATCTTACAGCAGCCTTGTGTTCCTGGAATAACCCCAACCTGGTCATAGTGGATGATCTTTTTGATGTTTCCAAATCCAGTTTGCTAGATTTTGTTGAGGATCTTTGTGTTTGAGTTCATCAGTGAGAATGACCTATAGTTTCCTTTTTTGTTGTGTCTTTATTTGGTTTTGAGATCAGTGTGATGTTGTTGGCTTTGTAGAAAGAGTTTGGATATGTTCCTTACTTTTCTATTTTGTGAAATAATTTAAGTAAAGAGTATTGGTATTAATTTTTCTTTGAATACCTGGTAGAATTCTGCATTCAACCATCTATCTGTTCCTGGGCTTTTCTTGGAAGGGAGAATCATAATTATTTCTTTAACTTTGCCCCTTGTTATAGGACTATTTAAATAATTGAATTGTGTGATATAACTTTGGTGTGTTGTATGTATTTAAAAAATTGTCCATTTCTTTGTGATTGTCAAACTTTGTGGTACATAAAATTTTAAAAGTGTGACCTTATGATTTTCTAAATTTCCTTGACATCTGTTGCTCCATTTTCTCTAATTTTATTAATTTGGGCCTTCTTTTTTTTTGTTTTGGGTAATTTGGCTAAGTGTTTGTTGATCTTGTTAAATTTTTCAAAGAGCCAGCTTTTTTGTTTGATTGGTTTTATTGTTTTCTTTTTCTCAGTGTCAGTTACTTCTCTTCTGGTACTGGTAATCCTCGCATATCTATTTCTTTTGGGGTTGGTTTTGTTCTTGTAGCTCCAAAGCTTTAAGCTGTCTTGTTAAGCTGTTCACTTGTGACGTTTCCTTTTTTTTTACATAGGTGTTCAGTGCTATGAATTGTCCTCTGAGGGCTGCCGTCATCATATCTCAGAGGTTTTGATATGATGTGTTTCCTTTATCATTGAGCTCTGGAATTTTTGAATTCCCATTTTTTACTTCTTTCCAGACACACTCCTCATTCAGTAGCATATTGTTAAGCTTCTAAGAATTTGCGTTTTTTTTTTCTGTTGTTTGTCTTGTTACGGATTTATTCCCTGGTCATTGGACAGAGTGCTGGTGGTGATTTCGATTTTCTTGTATCTGTGGAGGCTAGCTTCGTGGCCTGCTGTGTGATCTGTCCTGGAGAAAGTTGGGTGGACTTCTGAAAAGAATGTGTATTCCTTGCTGTTAGGATGAGTGGTCAGTAGATGTCTGTTAGGTCCTTTTGGTCTATGGTTTGGTTTAGTTCCAGTGTGTCTCTGTTCTGTTTTTGGCTTGTTCACCTGCCTATCAGTGAGAGTGGGTGTTGAAATCCACAACTTTTATCGTGTTTGGGTCGATGTTTTGTTTTCGTGTTTGTTTAACAAATATGGGTGAGCCTATGTTTGGAGGACGTATGTTCAGAATTGTGAGATCTTCTGGATGTTGTTGTTCCTTTGCTGAGTATGTCGTATCCTTCTGTATCTCTTTTGATTTCTTCTGGTTCAAAGTCTATTTAGTTGGCTATTAGGATGCCTGCTGTCATAGTTAGGCACAGGTGTCAACTTGATGGTTGAAGGTTTGATCTCTAGGTACATTTGTAGAGAATTAGTAGTTGAGTTAAGCCCAGAGTGAGTCTGCAGGAGATTGTCTAGCTGATGGTGAAGGCCTAGCCCATGGTGAGTGGAACTTGGCCTTGGGCAGGTGAATAAAATGGAGAGAACTGTTTGAGGAAGGAGGCACTTGTGTGTACACTTGGCCAGACATGCCGGTCTTGCAAGTAAGGATCGTTTCTCTCAGTTGTTATGTGAAGACATTGTGGCCAGTTCCCTCTGTTCTGGTGCTGGTGTGAGCTCTCCTACTAAGCTGGACAATCAGCTGTGACCAGGAATCATAAGAGAGAGAAAAAAAAACACCCTTGTTCCCTTAAGCTGTTTGATGGTGATTTTATCAGCAACCCTGCAGAAGAACTGCTACACCTACTCCTGCTTGTTTCCTAGTTGCATTTACTTGGAGTATCTTGAACCATCCTTTGACTCTAAGACTGTGCCTATCTTTCAAAGTGAGGTGTGTTTCTTGGAGGCAGCATATTGACGAATTGTGGCTTTTAATTCATGCAGCTAGTCTGTGTCTCTTGACTGGGGAGTTGATCCCACTGATGTTTAAAGTTATAATTGAGAGGTTTTTGTTGATTCCTGTCATTTTTGTATTTACTGTGTTTTTTGCTTGTTTTGGCAATTTTTTGCCTGGTTGTTGTATTGGCATTATTTTTCCGTTTTAATCCTCTTGAGTGTGTTGATCAACTTTGTCTGTTTTGAGAATTTTTTCTAGCATTTTCTGCAGGCTTGGTTTGGTAGATAAGCAAGACTTTATTTTTGTCAGCAAATATTTTTCTTTCTCCCTCAAGCATGACTGATAATTTGGCTGGGTATAACAGCCTGGGTTGGCATTTGTGATCTTTCATGACTTGAAGAATATCTTCTCAAGCTCTTATGGCTTTTACTGTTTTCATTGAGAAGTCAGCTATAATTCTAATAGGCTTGCCTTTAAATATGACTTGGTTGTTCTTTCTTGCAGCTCTCAAACAATCTCTTTGTCCTGTATCTGATATGTTATTACTATTATTTGCCTTGCTGTGCTTCTAATTTGATTATATCTGGATGGTGTGTGATAAGCATCTTGTACTTGGTTGGGGGCTCTCTTTCTTTAGGTTTCAAAAGTTCTCATATATGATTTATTGAAAGATCTGAATTTCTTGGATTTCCTATTCTGCGATTTCATGAATGGTGTTGAAGTTACCCAGCACATTGCTGATAAAATCACCATCAAATGGCTTAAGGGAACAAGGGGTTTATTTTCTCTTATAGTAATCTGGTTACAGTTTCTTATCCAGCTTGACAGGAGAGCTCACACCAACACCAAGGGGCCAAGGAAACTGGCCACACTATCTCTACATAATGGCTGAGAGAGGGATGATCCTTACTTGCCAGACCAGCATGTCTGGCCAAGTATACACAAGGATGCCCCCTTTTCTCAAATGGTTCTCTTCATTTTATTCACCTGCCTAGGGGCTACTCCCACCTACAATGATCTGGGCTTTCCCTGTCCACTAAACAATCTCTTTCAGGTTCTTTCTGGGCTTAACTCAACTACCAATTCTCTACAAATGTGAGATCAAACCCTCAACCATCAAGTTGACACCTGTATCTAATTATGACAAATGTGCAGGTTTAGCTTTTTCATGATATCCCGTATTTCAGTATTGCTCTCCTGACCTATATATCTATGAAATTGTTCTGATTGGAGTCTGTGGCACATGGGTTGCTGTTTTTTGTAGGAGAAACGTTTTCCTGGTACGTGGTATATTTTTTGTATTTACAATGTGACTTGGGGGGCGTTTTCTGTGAAGTCTGTGACTGCCTTCTTTGGTAGTGGTTTTTGGTGCTCCGTAGTCAGGTGAGGTTGTCTGACTTTGGGTGCTGTTGGGAAATCTTCTCTGGCTTGGATGGGATTTGCTGGCTGTGTGATATGTCCGTCCCTGGCTCTGTGCGGCTCTCACCTAGTGCGGGACTGTGTTCCTGGGTCATTGGGGGCAGATGGATCTACACAGCTCTTCTCTGGCTCAGGACTGAGCCCAACTGGTTGTGGGGGGGGGCGTCAGGCCCTGCGATGGCTTTGCACAGCTCACACAGTGCCAGGAATGTTGTTCTTCCTTTCTTGATGAATATTTATTTGATTTGGAGAGAATTTTTTTTTTTTAAAAATTAGGGGCTGAGGGGAATGATATAGGGGTTAATGTCTTTGCCTTACTGAGAAAAAACACCTGAGTTCATATCCCCAGATCCCATGTAAAAATACCAGGTGAAACTGGTAGTGGTCTGTAATTAGGTCCTGGGAGGCAGCACATGGGAAAACCCAGAGCAAAGTAGCAAAGAGGTAGAGCAACCAGAGATGATTCCTGACATCACCCTTGGGTCTCCACAGGCACACACATTTGAGTACATTCTTGTATGTGCACACATGTACACACACACACTCGCATGCCAAGAAAATAATTAAAAAATTAGGCTTGATTGCAGACAGAGTATTTTAAGCATGTATCTATGTGATATAAATGCTACTTAACTATGCACATATTTCTCTGTGTTTAAGGCAGACACACACATGAACAATAATGATTTTTTTCTAGAAATGTGTCTATTTCGTGGAATTTTGAATAAATGGAGTATCTCAAAGTGTTGTCAACTGGTTTGGATATTGTATGGGTTCAATCTGAATTGTCTCCTACAGGTTTATGTTTTCAATGCTTGTTCATTGGGTGGTGGCTGTGGAAACTTTAGGAGATGAGCACTGGTTGGCAGAAGTGGGGATGTGGGCAGTGCTTTGAAGGATATGCTGAATCCCTAGTTCCTGCCAAGCGCTCTGCTTTCTGATCCATTATCATGTGAAACAGACTCTACCCACCATTCTTGCCACTGTGACTGAAGATCTGTAAAGCCATCCCTGGCAGTGAGCTGAACCTCTCTGAAACTAGTGGTTGACATAATTATTTCCTCCTTGAAGTTTTGTCTCTTATGTCTGGTGGTGACAGTGGTTCAGAAGTGACTAATAGAGAAAACCAGTACTGAGAGTGGTGTTGCTGCTGTAACTGAACTTGACTTGTGGTGCTTAGGCCTTTGGAATTGGTTTGTGGGGTGAATGGGGAAAGAATTTGGAGATGTGGGTTAGAGAAAACCCCATCATGCTGTAATCAGAGGTTAGTGGGCGATTCTGGTGTGAATTTCATCATACCAGAATCCTGAGCAAAATGGGAACAAGACAGTCCATGAGGTTTCAAACAGGATAAAGTCTATATTGAGAGTTGTACTAGTGGTCATTGTGTTAAATGACGATGAAGGAATAATCTACATTTTAACTGTGTCACAAAAATTTAGGGACGGCTAAATATACGTGAAGGGACTAAATGATGTAGCAGGGGAAATTTCAAGTCATCATAATGGGCATGGTTGTTGCTGGCCTCTTTTAGTCAGATTTGCAGAGAATTGGTGTGATAGTTAATTCTGGATGTTATCTTGACACACCTGACATTAACTGTGATCACTTGTCAGAATGCCTGAAGAGATTATACAGATTAAGACATTTACAATACAAAGACCACCACTAGATCTGATGGGAACCTCCCAGTAGCAAACCAGATAAAAGGAACCATAGGACAGAAGACTTGGAAGAGGCTGACTGGACTGAGCAGCTCTAAGCCTCCAGGATGTTTGCAGTGACCTAGCTGCCTCCAGCTTCAGCCGCCAGCCATGTCGCTTCCACCGCGAAAGACTGTTTCTCCCCTCTGGAACCGTAAGCTGAATAAATCTCCCTTTCTCCTTAAGTTGCTTGACTTTGAATGCTTTCTCACAGCAACAGTTAAGAGTAACTGTTGGGGGCTGGAGAGGTGGCTCAGGGGTTAAGCCTCTGCCTTGCAGGTGGAAAGGTCCTGAGTTTGGGTCCCAGACCCCGCGTATAGACGCCAGGCGGAAGCGGGGGCGGCCTGCATTTCTGGTCCTGGTAGGGCGGAGCCTGTGAATCCCAGGGCAGAGTAAACGAGGAGGAGGTGGAGGCGGTTCATGGTGGTTCCCGAATTCGCCCGTGGTTCTACACACACACACACACACACACACACACACACACACACATACACACATGCACAATTGAATAAACAATAAAAAAAATTTTAAAAAGGAGTAACTATTACAATTGGTAATAGAAAGCAGAGGAGGAGGATTTGAAAAAAAGTTATTTGTCTAGGAATGGAGCACTTTTAAAGGTGCTGACAAAATGGTAACTGTTGTTAAAGACATGGATATCACTACAAAGAAGTCATGCACTTTGCAGAAAATGTGCCTTGAGGACATTTCAGGAATTGGTGAGAATTCCACCCAATATAGACTTGGAGATGAAAAACCGAAAACTCACTTGAAAAACTTCCTTTAAAGACTCTCCCAGGATGCTCTATTGGAAAATTATGTGTATGGAAGTATTTTGTTGTTCAACAGCAGATCAAAGAAATAATTACACCAGGGCCCAATTTGATGAGCCAGCAAGTTCACTGGGATGCTTACAGGAGTAAGGGTGTGGGCTACCAATGAATCTACTATAACTTTGGTCCAAGGGAGCTTGGATTCTGCTCAAGTTGGTAGCTGGACTTGGTGCCACTCATGTAGTGTTGGTTTGTGCCAAATGTAAGAATATTGGAGTCCTAGAAGCTTGCCTGTGTAAGGAAAGCTACAAGGGCTAGGCAGTGTCAAAAATAATGTTAGATTCCCTGCAGGGACATCCTGAGAAGCAAAGTCATGAGGCTGTGGAGGTGGAACCTAAGTCGCGGGGAGTCCCATGATATTAAAGATGCCAAGAAGGTAGGACTTCTGTGCTCGTAACTTGCAGGCAACCTGTGAAGATGGCCTAGAAGCAGTCATGTGCTCCAGGGGGCAGGAGTGCAGCTGCCCAAGCAACTGTTGGAGCTCAGATCATGGCACCAAGCATCTCAGATGAGATGCTCCAGGTTTAGGACAAATAGTTGCCCCTTCCTGTTCTTTCAGGAATGAGAATATTTACTGTGTATATTTTGGAAGTATCTTCCTTTTGATTTTGCCAGGGCTCAGAGGTAAGAGTTTGCCTTGAGTCTCAAAGAGACTTTAAAATTAGACTTCGGAACAGTGTTGAACTACTGAGACTTGGAAACTGTTGAAGCTGGACTAACTGCATCTTACGTTGAGATGGATATGGGCCTTTGAGGTGGGGGAACAGGAATAGAGGGCTGTAGTTTGATCTCAAATGGCCCCATTGGATCATGTCTTCAATGCTTGTTCCCTTTAAGAGGTGGAGTGTGGCTGGTGGTAGTAGGTCACTAGGAGGGGCATTTGAAAGCTTTTCCCTCCTGTAGTTCCAACTATGTTTTCTGGACCTTGTGCTGCAATGTGAACAGTCTTGGCTACATGTTCCTGCTGTGGACTGAGTCATTCTGCTGTGCCTTCTCGTCCATGACTGGACCGAAGCCTCTGGATCGATGAGTCTGTTGTGCAAACACTTTTCTTGGGGAGACAATACACAGCTGTCCAGCCACCCCATATAGGAGTTCAACAGCAGACCAAAGACACAATTATACCAATTTGATGAACCAACAAGCTTATTGGGGTTACTTATAGGAGTAAGGGTGTGGGTTACTGACTGGAACAGGAACAAAGATAGCTATGTCACTAGAAAGCTTCCTCCTGCACACCCCCACCATGGGTGAGACTCACAAAAGCTACACCCATGGGAGTTCTTTGCTCATGACTTTCTGGGAGCGTCTCCTCCAGACTTTTGACTGTTTGGGGTCTCCTGACTGCTAGACTCTTTCTTTGCTGGCCTCTCTCTCCTCAGCTTCCTGACTGTCTTGCTCAGCGTTCTTTTCCAGACTTGACTGTTCCCAAGTCTTCTTCAAACTGACTTGAATTGCTCCAAGGTCTCCCTCCAAACTGCTCAGCTAGCCTCTTCCAGACTTCCTGAAACTGCCCTTTTATCTGCTTGGCTGATAGGGAAGTCTCCTCTCCAAGATGTTGGTTACTGTTTTTCATATCTGGAGGGAAGTCCCCCCCCCCCAAAACTTGTTAGTTGCGGGAACTTCTGAGCCTAAGGAACTATTTACCTGATGATCCTTCCTCCAGGATGGGTTGTTTCAGTTTGTTAGACAACCTCCTGCTTAGCTTAGACTGGGGCGAATTCCAAGATGTCGGCCCAGAGGAAAAATGCCATTTAGCAGAGCCAGCATTGATCTTCCTTCCCTTCAGTTGTTTCTTTAAGGTGGTGTAACCACAGAGAGACAAAGACAACTAATCCAAGTATCTCGTCTTAGCTTCTAGGAGAAGAGCTTTTAATCTTCAAGATTCCAAAATTGTGAAAACTTATAGCTAATAAAAAGTTTAACCCTTTTACTGATCGAATGTCTAAGATTCTGTTTTCAGGTACCAAGGTATCTTTTTCCCCTTTCCATTTCCTGTGAATCCGTCCCCCTGTCTAAGGAGCTCAGGTATAACACAATGGCATTTTAATTGAAATAGTGCATAGACCATGCAGAGAGACACTTGAATGTCACATACGTTGGATCTGTCATCCATGTTATTACCACCTCCTGGTCTATGGCTTACATTTTTGGTAAGTGAAAAGTAAGGATGTCAAAAGATATCCCTGCAGGGAACCAGAGCCAAAGGGATAAAGGGTGCAGGTTGCATGGCCCGCCATTGACTGAAGCTTCTTGAGATATACCAGCTAGAGATGAGGAAATAACTCTTAGAGCAGCTGACAGCCAACGACTGGATGCTTTTGAAGAGTATATACTATTTTTGCCATCATTATTCCTTTTGTGTAGGAATGCTAATGGCCAAGACATATTTAACCAGCAAACCTGGCTTTAGTTTTCAAGTAGAATTCCCTTCAGGACAGGGTCTGCTACGCCGCATGCCTCTGCAATCCATTTACTTACCTGCGTATGGTCTCTGGGGCCCATCATCTGAATTTACAGCTTTTTAGACACCGAGATCCAGAAGCAAATTGAAGACGCCAATGGGGAATTATTATCAAGCGTTGAAAGCCAGGGGGTAACTAAAACATTTGGACAGATTTGAGAAAATGCTGCAAAATGATGTCTGGAAGAGCATTTTAAAGTCTTAAAAGAATAATGGATAAAGGATAGTTTCCCTAATAGCTGCAGTGTGGGAGCTGTGTTCACACTAGAGAGAGAACATTTATTGCTGTGCATGAATTTGTACATTGTTTTATAGCTTTACTATTCAAAGTGCATTGCTTGGACCAGCTGTATTCCAACCTCACAGGTATACCCCCGGGAATTTGATAGATGTGCAGACAAACCCTCGGGGTCCCTCCTTCCCTGACCTACTTAGCTGCCTTTGCAGTATAACAAGGGTTTGCATGATTTGCATACATGTTAAAGTTTAAAGAGCACTGCCTACTTTTTCTCTGCGGGAGTTCCTGGACACCTGGAGCCCCCTGTCTTGATGGCTAACATTTGAGGTCATTCCTTCATCACCATCAGATGTCTTTTTCAAGTTTGCTTGAGTTAATGAGCCCGTGAGTCTTTGGTACAGATCTTGCTGGCCAGGGTAGGAGGGAATGGAAACAGCCCCTTCTTTACTTAATCTTGTATAACTTATAACACCAAGCAGAGCTGATGGCAGCGTCTGCCCCTTTCCTGCTACGGAAAGCCGCTGGCAGAAGGTCCAGATGAATGCAAGTCCTTGGTATCCACAGCTGCCTTCAGAGTTTGGAGCAGCTTGTGTGGAACCTCGAATAAAGAACAGCTTCTTTGCCGAGCCGTCGCCAGCCCTGGGGACAGTTCTAGTGTGGCATGTTGCAACCTTCGTCCAAGGAAATGTCTCAGTTCATCGGCCCACAAGTAATTTCAGAGCAAACATTTCTTCTGTCACGGAAGGACCGTGGAGACAGTATCGAGGTGCAAGCAAGCAGTCTTTGCTCGATAGCACTGCCTGCAAGTGTTTGGAGACCTGCCCCGCCCACAAGGCTGCTAACCAGGACAAGTCGGGGGCTGCCAACCCACTGTGTGATTTGGAGCTTTTATGGCTGTGTTGCCCTGGCCTGGCGATCTATCCTACATGTGACCACTGTTTTCCTGCTCTGTGGGCTGCCCTTCTCCTCCACCCCAAGCCCAGGGGAGATGGGACCCTGGAACTCTTGAGCCCAGTGTCCCCGTTGCAAGAGAACTGGCCGCAGAACCCCAGCTTTTCTCATAGATGCCTCCACCTAGTTCTTTCAAGAGTCCCCAGCCTGCGCTCTGAGCGTTCCAACGGCCTCTTGCCACACGCAGAGTGAATTTTTGTCCTCGCTGACATTTTCAGTAGACCGCTGGGTGTGGTCTGCTATTCGGGCTGCGAACATGCTTGGGGCAATTACATGGATCTATTGGGTGGAACGGGTGAGAGTTTTGGCTCCAAAGCCTTATCCACGTCAGAGGACAGAGCAGGACGGAGCGAGCAACAGACTTGCAGGCTGGACGGGGGGAATGTGGTGGAGCCCCGGGAGGTCTGGTCAGCTCGGCTGATTCCGGTCAGGGCCTGGATAGCTCCTGGCGTTTCCAGGAGTTGTTCTCTTGCTGGAGGCCCCGTGCCCTGTGGATGGGGGTTCCCAGAAAGCCGTGGCGGGAGGGAGCCCGAGATGGGGACCTTCCTTTCAGAGGAGCGAGTTGGCAAAGTTCACAATAGCTCTTTCTCATTTCGCTGATGCCACGTTCCACTCTATGAGTCTGGTGGTTTATTCTGACATTTCTCTCCTCTCCTGCCGCCCCCCAACTGTGAGGCTGTGGTTGCAAAAAGAATGAAATGAGATGTCGCCGTGAGCACAGTGGATGCAGACGAGGAGCTCCTGGGTAGACATGAGTAGACATGTAGGTTTTCTAACCCGGGGTCTGTGTGAGCCCAGTCTACCTGGCAGTATGGCGAACTGATGAGATCCCGTTCTAGTAGCTTCTTCTGGGGCAGGAAAAGTGAAGACAGATCTGGCCAGAGTTGTACCTGTTGCTTTTTCAAGGCTTCTACCCCCCAATAATGTGGCTTGGGGGTTCTTCATTCTGAGACACAGCTTGCTCCCGTTGTTACATAGTACAGCTCCGCCCAGCATGTGGCAGAAGTGGGTGGAGGTCCGGAGGAGGATGGGAATCCTTCCTATCCAAGGGCACAAGGGCTTTTAGGAAACTACAGTGTGATTATAGATGTGCATGGAGATGGCAGCAGAAGACAATGTGTCGACACTAAATTATAGTCACACCTACCCAAAATGCAAAGTCAGGTTGCATTAGGATATGGTTTGCTTCTTTCTTATCAGGTTAGTGAATTTCAAAAGCATTGCTGACACGCTGCAACCCTGAGAGAAGGTGGTAGGTGACATTTTATATGTAGCTGGGCTGAATGTAGAAAGGAGAATACCCAGAGAGAGAAACATCTAGAAAAGTACAGACGGATTGGGCCTTTGAACCAGTTCAGAAAGATAATCCCAAAGATATTGGCACAATATTGCATGACACGTGTACTAGATTACTTCTCGAAGCATGGCTTGTGATCATAGAAGCTTGAAGACAATCCTGATCGTCTTCAGTAGCACATTCGTGCAATACAGTCGCTATCAAAGATAGAAGCATGGCGCACTGACAAACACTTGTATATCTTGCCCTGATGGCAAATGTGTCCAGCGTTCTGGTAAGAAAGAAGAAGAGCACATGTCTCCGCAATAGAATCAGAAGAAATGAGAGAGGCCAATACATTCTCCACAAGAGAATCAGAAGTAAAATACTTTATTTTTTATTTTTTTTTATTTATTCAATTGTGCATGTGTGCCTATGTATGCGTGCGTGGGCGTGTGTGTGTGTGTGTGTGTGTGTGTGTGTGTGTGTGTGTAGAACCACGGACGAATTCGCGAATCACCATGGACGCCTCCACTTTCTCTGCCCCGGGATTCACAGGCTCCGCTCTACCAGGACCAGAAATGCAGGCTGCCCCCGCTTGCGTCTATACATGGGATCTGGGATCCGAACTCAGGACTTTCCGCCTGCAAGGCAGAGGCTTAACCCCTGAGCCACCTCTCCAGCCCAGAAGTAAAATACTTTAAAGAGTGAGGGTGGGCGTTAGGTCTTTCTGAACAAGTCTTGCTATATTAATTTGAATCACTTTGAGGCAAATGCTGTCATCTTGCTGTTAATGTGAAGAAAATAAATTTTGTGATCTCCTGTGTTGACACTCTGAGTGCTGGAATTTCAGGTGTTTATTACCCCACAGTGCCTTGCTGTGTAGGGGATTTAACTGCCCAGCTAGTTCTTGTGGGTCACGAGTTGAACAGAGAACAAATAGAAAAATCAAGGTGCATTTGTAGTTTTATTTATTTCGTGTGTGTGTATGTATGTGAGAGTAGTATATGAGTGTGCATTGCATACATGCACGTGTATATGTGAGTGCACATATGTGTGTGTGCATGCATGTGTGTGCAGTTGTGCTTGCACACAGACACACATGTCGATGTCAGATGGCCTGTGCTAACTACTCTCCCCCATATTTCTTTGAGAAAGGGTCTGTCGCTGACCTGGAGCTAGACTGGTAGCCAGAAGATCTTAGCAACTAACCTGTCTTTACTCCTCCAAACACTGGGCTTGCAGGCACGTGACCACACCCAGCTTTGTATGTGGGCCCGGGATCTGAACTCTATCTCATGCTTGACCAGCAAGTGCTTTTACCCAGAAAGCCATCTCTCTTGCCCCTGAAGTTTTAATTTTAGTAATAATATGAGCATTGTGCTTGCAAAATAACCACATATGTATACGTGAAGATATATTGTAAGGCAGGGAAATAATTTTGCTAATGACATTAGGAAATCAGATTTTCTGCCTAAAGACACAAAGTAAAATAAATGAATTCAATAGAAATCCTTTTCATTTGAACTCAGAGTATCATATGGATCCTTGATTTGTCTTTTTCTTTCTCAAGAATGCACATTTTTCTATCTCCTCCAGATTGAAACCATCCCAATGTCTGGCTGAGGCGAATCAGCAGGGTGCAGTGTAGAAATGGTTGTGCTGAAATATTACTTTGTAAGGAAAGGCCTGAGCTCTCAGCCCACACAGTGGCTTACTTATGTTCTCCTGGACTGGGCCCTGGGCAGGATTGACTAGAAGAAGGCAAAGGCGAAGTTTCCTCAATAGCAGAATTGTGCGTCATAGGTGGGATCTAGTGTTCTTGAGTGTGTACACTCACCAAACTCACCAAGCATCGCGTTTATAAAGTGTGCATTTGATGACAGGAACAAGGTCTTCTAAGGCAAAGTCAGGTACCTTAAAAAGGACCATATCACTGCTCATTTTTTCCCATTTTACAAGATGTGGCTGAGTTTGTTCTGATGGCATCAAGAAGGGCTTTGGTGAAAGATTATGAACTGTGTCTATCGTTTTAGCACTAAGCATTTTTTTTTTTTAAGTCTGTAAAAGTAAGATGAGACTGTTAGCGCTGGTTGCTTTTAATTGGGGGCGATTCCCTGATGTGCCAGGTAGGGTGGGCTTGTTTCAGAGACAGACAGAGGCAGCAGAAGTGACTCTTGCTGAGTGACAGCTTCGCTCTGAACAGAGACAGTGGATGGAAAGGACAGGCTGGACTTGAGAAAAATGTCTAAGGCGATAATGAAAGAAATTGTTTAAGTGTGAGAAGAAGTAGAGTGGGAGAGGAGGGAACTCAGAAGAATACGAAGGGACAGGTAGAAAAAGATGGAGCTCGAAGGTTTCTGGCATTCACACGCTTGGCTCCTTTGGGAAACTCCAAAAAGAAAAGAAGATTTGAGGGAATCAAGTGCAATGATTTAGAAACTTGAATCACACGTGGGGTTAGTCAGGGGTTGTAAACTAGGCACATCGTGTCAGACTCGTAGTAGAAACTGTGATTAGGAAGATATTTATTAAGCTCATGAAGATTCAGGTCTGCATTATAATAAGCTATTTCTTAGCAGACTTCTGTGGCATTTGCCAACAAGTTCATTTTATTCTTAGTTTTTTTTTTAAAGGATCATCTTGGTATAACAGCATTCCACAAAGTGACTTAACTTTTGTGTCTCTCAAATCTTTGGATTTACAAATCTCAGATTCTACTCTGTAATGTAATTCTGTAGGAGGCAAGACTTGCACTGAGTGGATGCTAGGAGAAATGCCAGACGCAGAAGAACTAGGTTCCTGTGTAGAACTTAGCAGTCGGTAACCCCAGAGGACATCGCTTAGAGTAAGTGATGGAAGAAACATGGCAAACAGGTGAAGCAGGCGGTCTAGAGCTGGGTGTGTGTTCTGCACTATGAGGGCAGCAGATTGAAAGATATCTCAGGGTCAAATACACATCCTTACACTAGCGCTCGTCCCGAGGTGGGATTGAGTGTGCTGAGACCTACCCCAGGCAGGGTAGCACCCCTTGATGAAGTAAACGTGCCTCGCCGGGACCCCTTCCTGCCAGGGCCCCTCTTCTGGCTGCCTGTCTGCTGAATTCCTTCTGTTGCTTTGCCAGTGATCTGTGCTTGAGATTAGCACAGTGGGGACTTGGGCGATGAAGTGGCGATCCAGAGACAGCCTTCAGACTTTCTGATGTAGGACACCTTTCCTAATCCCGGGCTCTTCCTTCGGGAAATCCATGCCTTCAGGATGTGATCAGAGAACCCATTTAGCCCTAATGATACTTAATGGCAGTGGCTGGGATTCAATGGGGGTGATAATTTCATATAATTGGGGGCCTTGGGACGAGCTAATGCTCCTTGAGTGGCACTGCTTTGGGGCCTCTGTCTGGGTCAAAGTGGGGCTTCCTGTCTCTGCTTTCTCAGCGGCTGCTTTGCGAGGAGAGGTTCTGGAAGGCTCTTAGGGATTTGGAAGCTCTGTGTTCTGCATCAGTGTATGTTTCTATGTTCTGATTTTTTTCTCGTGTTTTGTTTTTCCTAAGCGATCACACTGATTTAGTCTCACACAAAATTTTGCTCGATTCTCCTCTTTTCACTTTACTTCAAACATGTCAAAGCTATTGTGTGTTGGCACAATCTGTGAATTTTGCACGTGGGAGGTAGAAGCAGGACAGCCACAAGTTCAAGGCTAGCCAGGTCTACACGGGGCGTTTCCAGCTCATCCTGAACTGCGAAGTAAGACCCTGTCTGCACAAACCAAGCCAGACAAATCAAAGAAGAGTGAAGCAAGTTCAGTGGGCGATTACTTCTAAATAATTAATCCCACTTTAATTAATTCAGTCTACATATTTTCTTATACGACACACCCAGATGTTTGATTCTAGATCTAATCAAGCAGATAATATTAACCATCCCAATTGTGACATGCCAAAGAAACTGACATGCATTTTCATACCATTGTTTGATCAAAATGTACCTTGCTGAGGATCTAGTGATATCTCTGGAAGAATGTTATTATTGATAGATGATTTGTTTCTTCTCTTCCCCCCAAGAGAACATAAAATTCTAGTTTAGAAAATAGCGTTCTGGCTGAAGGCCTGGTCTGTGATTCGATCTCAGGCCCCTGCAAACTTGCTAGGTCACTCAGGGTCATCAGGACTGCGAGTCCACCAACTATTTCCAGGGTCTTCAGCCCAGCCCAAATGTCCTCTCCCAGCTCACTAGGTGACTCTAACTGACCTTCTGAGTTGACCAAAGTCAGTAATTATGCCTGTTGATACTTGCTATTGCACATGGGTGAAATACTGGGGGCGGAGCTGCTCCGCGCAGACTTCAGGCCACGGGGAGCTGCTGTTAACACAGTTTCATGGATTAAAATCTCACAGGGGGCCCTGCCTGGTGCTAATATCACTACAAAGGATCCCCTAAAGAGCTGCTGTCATCACGTGGTTTGAGAGTTTCCTACTGGGTGATGTCATCGAACCAGCTATAAGTGAGGCCAACTCGACAAGCTCAAGTGATTCTGGAAGCTGGTGGAAGCAATGGGTCTTTTTCATTGGACTTCGCTGCATGTTAGAGCCTGTGACTTGAAAACATTCGCATGGAACTATCTAGGTGTCTACCAATGGACGCGCCTGTCACCTTTGAGCCTCCAGCGGTGATGACGGAGTTGCTGACACTGATCGTAACGTTATGGTGTGAGGACTTGCTGTATCCTTCTCTGAAAGGGGCTGGAAACATCTGCACTCATCACGGTATCTGTCCCCCTTGAGCATCACGTCCCTTCAAGGATGCCAAGCAAATAAGCCAGTGTTTCCAGCACCAACGTGCATGGAGACGCGTCAGTCCATTTCTTTTTTATCATTTCTCTAAGAAAAGCTAATTGCTTCTCTCTACGAAATGATTCCACTGCGGACACAGGTGCAGAACCTACGTGCACGTCCATGTTCAGGCAGAAAAAGAATGACTTGCCTTTTGCTTTCTCCCTGCAAGAACTGTTTGTGACCGATTGAGTGCTTAGAATTCAGAGTCTAGACAAATATCTGAACCTCATGCACACACCGGACACCGTCATATGAACAGAAAATCAGGATCACTGGCAAGCCACAAAGGAAGAGTTGTGTTTGAACTGCACCTGAAAGCCCGCTTGAGACACGTGTTAGTCAGGCCAACCCTCTTTACTGGAAGCAGAAAGCTGGCGTATTTTCCCTTCGAGAAATGTAACCAGACAACACGTTCACTGCATGTTGTCCACCACACCTGATCCTATCAGCGTTACGTGTGCAAGTCCACTGGCCACTAATGTGGCCCAGGCACGGGGACATCTGTAGAAGGGCCACTGTGCACGGTGAGCATGAGCCACTCACTGCCTTGCTGGCGTAAATCTCCACTCGTTATTTCACGCTCTGGATCCTGTCATCCCTTTGCTTTTAGCTGGTCTAAAAATGAGGCCCCCAGGGTGTGAGGCGATCTGCAAAAGAGGAGAGATATTCATCTTCCCAACTCTTTGAACTTTAGCTTCCTTTTCTTAGGAGAGGGACTTTTTGTTTTTCTCTTTGAGGTGCAGGGGGAGTACTTCAGCCGGGTTTTGCAAGTCTGGTCTTGTAAGTGTTGACAGAATTCGATGAATTTATTAGATGGAACCAACTCCTGTCAGGAAAAAGACCTAATTGGCTGGCGTTGGAACGGAGCGAGCACAGTTCTGAATAATGAACGCATTGCGCCTACGTTCCTCAGGCAGGAATAAGAATCATAACACATTTCCATGACTTAGGGGTAGGCTAGAGTTTTCCTATACTTTTATAGAGATTTTTAGGAGGAAAACTCTCTTCTCCTCCCAAGATATTTAACCAACATAATTTCTATTTATCCAGAGGAACAAAATGGAATCTAATTCCCTCAGTTTTGCCGAGGACGAAGATGACTTGTAAACCGGAATGTCATTTTAAACATTTTAAAGAAATTTATCATAGAATTTCCTACAGGGTTTGATTTCTAACATCAGTGTCCTTCCAGAGCTAGATTTATCTACATTGTTTACATTGTGGGGTGGGAGGAAAGGAAATAAGTCATACCCAAGTCCATTGAGAATATCTGAAATAAAGAATGGCAAAACTCACATGAGCAAAACTGTCTCTCTTTGGAAAATAGTGAGTGTTAAATATGCTCAGGAACCTCTGTGAAACAGATTTGATGCTTTTATTTAAAATAAGAAGTGAATTAGGAGCTTTTGGCAACACAGCAGGGTGTCCTGGATAGACTGTGACAAGTGTCACATACATAATTAGTAGTACAGTTCTAGAAAATTCTGAACAGTGTTGTGATGTGGTTCTCAGGGCAGAGACCCAAATTCTTATGGTACCCTAACAAGGCATGTAGAAACTTGCTCTTTCCCCTTCTGTGCTCCGCCACACCTTCATCTACACCCCAGTGCACTTGGCAAATCAAATGTGCATCCCTTATCTAAATGATCTGGTTTCATTGCCACAGTGCTAAGGTCATAAAGGCACCATGAAAGCAGCCAGCAGACAGAAGCTTCCAGCTCAGTACCAACTTGATTTCTCTTTATTTTGTAGCCAAGATGTGTGTTATCTTCAGCAATAGGGTCTGATCAACTAGTTCTGGCTGGCAACCAAAAGACATGGGCAAGAGTCTATATTGTTTGAGGGCTCAGTCCTCAGCATGACATTTACATTATCTCCTTAAGATTCAGGGACCTTGGGGGAGCAGGGGGTGGAAAGAATATAAGGGTCAGAAGATAGGAAAAATGGATATGAAATGCTATTTTCTAAACACAGCTCAAACTATGGCAACCACGAATTCGTGATAGTTGCGGTTACTGACTCTAGGCCCATATAAGATTGGCCCAGCCAGTGGTCAGCTATGAGTGGGGAGGAACTACATGTTACAAATTGATGAACAATTTTCACCTAACAGATTCTGGGAAGGGTGGGCAAAGTATCCAGCTGTGTACTCACTGAGCCGCTCACTGGATTCCTGTGGAGAGTTCAAAGCTCATGTGCACATGAAGGGCTCTGCTTAAACTCCACGGGACACAAAACAAACAAAGAGACATGAACGTGGGAGGGAGATTGTAGGGAAGGAGGAAGGTTGACACTGGAGGGAGACAGGATCGGAGGAGAGTAGGCAACATGTGTTCTGGGCATGTGTGAAATTGTCAAAGAACAACATTTATTAATAAAAGGAGAAAAGAAAGACATACAGGGATAAAACCGGTACATAGAGGGCCCATGCTGGCACCTTGGTGAACAGGTGTGAAGGCCGAGGAAGACTAGGTCACTGGAAAGCAGCTCATGCTGCTAATCTAAAGACTTGTGAAGTCTTTGCTGGAGTAGAAATTCAGAAAGAGTTACTGTTAGGATCAGCTTTTCCTTCTCATGAGGACTTCAGTTGACGCATTCTTGACACATTCTAGAATTCCACAGGTCAGGTCTCAAAGACAGTCAGCAGACTGTTCTAGAAGGAATCATTCAGTCCCTACAAAGGCTCTGCCCCAGATCCTATGTGACATTGCATGACTGGTTTTTGTCCCTTTTCAATCTATGCAAGACCATCTGATTTCCTTTGAAGTATGTTTGATACCATACCACGTTGAAGTATTGGGTTATTTTTTTCAACTTCTTAGTTTTTGGCTTTTGAAATGCAACAGCCTTGCTTATAGGAGGGTCAACAGTAGAGACTTGCACAGGTGCCACATGAATGATCTCAGTACAAGAGAATGTTGCTGGCATGGAATGACTTTGCCGACTCAGCATCTCTCTAGCCCACGAAGACCTTCCTGAAAGTACACAATTCCATATACTATGGAATTCTTTTCTAAAGAAGCATTAAAACTTAAGCCAATACCTACATGATAGATTATCTCTATCATGTAGGTATCTACATATTTTGAGGAAAAATGCCTGGGATTAAGAAGCGGGGAAAAAAAAGTACATAAATAAGCAAGAACGCCGCAAAGCAAGATGGTAGTCAAAGTGCACAGAGAGTCGGCCCCTAACTTCTAAGTTCTTATGCAGCCTAATACAACCTGTGATGGACAGCCATGAATTACACCGGGAGATGCTGTGTCTGTTAATGTGCAGGGGCCTGAATACGTCACACACAATAAATACTTTACTTATGAATGATTGAAATATTTTACAGCTATCTATCGCTGTGCGCTTTGAGGCTCAAATGTAGTTAAAAATCAATTCCCGGGGAAAACCAGAGGGGAGATGGCCGGAAAGGAGCTGCCTTCGCGCCTGCCTCCGTGCTCGGTCTGAAGGTCCTTGGTCAGCCTGTGGTGTTGGGCTCCTGGCTCTTGTAGCTCCATTTCCCTGAGAGTCAAGCGCAAACTGCGTAACAAACCCTGACAGGCTTTAATGAAGAGATATATGATGTCTCAGATGTGTTTCAGGAAACTCCGCTGTTGTGGTTTTGTATATGGTTATGGTAAATAACTAGCCCGTTGATTGTTGTGGTCTGGCCTTATTGCTGGCAGGCTGGAATCACTGTAGATGCATCTAGCCGGGACCACCCCCACCTGCAGGAATTGCCCTCTGCAGAGATCTCCCTCTTCCATCCCAGCAGGCAGCATGGGGGCAGCGGAAGCAGCCCCTCCCAGGAGAGCTGGGTGCTTTCTCACGCCATTCCCGCCTTTCAGGAAGCGCTGGGTGGTTGACAAGCTCTAGGCTGCGGGGAAACGTGCTGTGCGTTAGAGGCTGTCACTCATCTGACCCTCCTTTTTCCCCATGGCTGCCTCTTGGAGATGTTCAGTATAAATGAGCCCAACTGGGAGAGCTGGCTGGCTGCTGAGGTCTGAGCCGAGATGGTCTCCCCCCAAGGCCCCAGGGGACAGCCGCCTTCACATCCCGACAGGAGGCACCCAGCCGGAACCAGAGCCTAGCCAGGTGATGGCAGGGTTTCAAATTAAAGCAGGAATTCGGGGCTCTGGAACTTCCTCTCTCTCATTTTCAATATTAAGATCACACCTCCCCAAATGTCTGCAGAAGAACTTCGGTGACATTTTGGACGCCAGCATCCTCAGAAAGACAGGGGTTTCAAAACTGTAAGGCGCTGGCCGGAGAGGTAACTGAGTTGTAAAGTACTTGCCAAGTATGAGGATCCCTAGTTTGAACTTCAAAACCATATTAAAAAAAGAAAGCAAAACCATCCCCAGCTTCTAATCTCAGAACTAGGGAGGTACAGACAGGTGGATCTCGGGGGTCACTGTCCAGTCAGCTTTGTCAAGTCAGCAAGCTTCAGGTAATAGTGAGAGACTTTATCCTAAAAGAACCAAGGTGGAAAGCAATTGAGAAAGACACCCAAGTTTGACCTCTAACCTCCACACACACACACACACACACACACATACACACACACACACACACACACACACACTTGGGATATTTCAGAGCAAATGTTGAAGCTCATGGTCTTGATCACTATTGGCCAGAAGAAGATGTGATGCTTTCTGATTCTATTTACTAGAACATGGGGTGACCGGCTCATCTGTACACACCCACTCTGTCTCCATCCAGCATATCCGATGCTGTTTGACCTCCCCAACCCAAGAGAGAGGCTGGCCTGTTTCTTTGGTGCCCTACAAATGGAGAAGACAGGATTACAGTGTCATACCTACCTTCAAAAAGAACCATGCTTGGATTGAAAAGGGTTGGCGAGATATGTTTCCTCCAATTCATTGGCCACATGGATACTACATTCCAACATCTTCCTGATGCTTCCCCACGTCCCCTGAGATCATCCATGCTGACTGAATGCTGCTTCTCTCTGGTCTTTTGCTATGTAACGCTCTACCCCTAGAATCTCAGTTGGAGCATTTGAGGTGAAGGAAAATCCTGCCCACACTCCGGGCTCTGCTTTGCTATAGAACATCCCACATTCCCCAAGAGTCCCTTCTTCCTGTCAAATCTCCCATGCTTCCTTAAGAAGCTTTCTTAGGGAGAGAAGTAGAATTGCTCGTGGTGTTTTACTCTTGCTTCCAGACACACATGTCAAATCACCAGTTCCCAACATGATAACATATTGGAAGCTAACGAAGCTGGGAGGATGGAGTCCTCCCTGTGGAGATTAGCACCCTCATAAGGTGGGAGACAGACACCTTTTCTCTGGCTTCTCAGACCACAGAGAGAAGGGGCAGCCTGCCAACTAGAAAACAGGATCTCGGCAGACACCAAATGCCCACGCCATGTTTCTGCAACTCGTGCTGACTGAGACCATTAGGATCTCAGGGTGCACTGGTTGCAGGAAAATCCAGCCCCCCTGCTGCTTCTGTCTGAGGATAAAAGTGAGACCCCCCCAATCCCAGAGAGCAGATCCTCCCTCTGTGTTCTCTTCCTTTGCTGTTTTTCTTCTTTTTTTTTTTTAATATATATTTTTTTATTATTATTATTTATTCAACTGTGTACGTGTGTGTGTATGTGCTCGCGCGCGTGTGTGTGTGTGTATGTGTGTGTGTAGAACCACGGACGAATTCGCGAACCACCATGGACGCCTCCACCTCCTTCTGCCCCGGGATTCACAGGCTCCGCCCTACCAGGACCAGAAGCGCAGGCCACCCCCGCTTCCGCCTGGCGTCTATACGTGGGATCTGGGATCCGAACTCGGGACCTTCCGCCTGCAAAGGCGGAGGCTTAACCCCTGAGCCACCTCTCCAGCCCCTGTTTTTCTTCTTTTAAGCAGCATTGGCACTCCGCGACGGGCACTGCCATCGCAAAATGCTGCAGAATAGATGAATGGCAAATAAAACAGGAATTTATTCCTCACAATTCTCCAGGCTACGAAGTTCAGGGTCAAGGGACCAGCAGATTTAGTGTCTGGGGACAACTCACTTCTGGTCTTCTTCTCACTAGGACCTCATGTGCCTGCCCTCCAGAGAGCTGGCGTCTTTCCAAAAGGACACGGCCCATTCGTAACCCCCCCACCCCCCCAAATCACATCCCATCTCCTAATAGCATACTGCGGAGGGTTAGGGCTTTCAGTGTGTGCATTTGAGGAAAACATAAAAATCCATTCATTGTACCTCTTACAGAAACTTAAGGAAAGTCTATGGACTGCGACCCAGGGTGCACAGTTGTTTACAGTGACCCGTGCGTCTTAGACATCTATACTGAGGCTGTCAGAGTCTTGCCCGTACCTCACAGACTCAGACGTAAGCCTCTGTAAACTTCATCGCACCCCTTAGTCTCCTTGGCGCACCTTTCCTTTGTTCCCAGTCCTGTGTTTGGCTTTACTACTCAACCACAGAAGCTTATTTTCCCAAAGTGTTAAAGGCCAGAAGCCCAGAATCAAGATTTCACCAGAGCTGGTTTCTGTGGACCTCTTGGACATGGCTCCCGCCTCCTCCTGTCTTCCCGTGGTCTCTCCTCCATGCTTATCTGTTACAATCTTCTAATGACGTGATTCATCTTGGATTAGGATCCATAGTTTACCTGTAAAGCTCATATCTCCAAATCCAGCCATTTTCTCAGGGACTTAGGGGCCAGAAGTTTGATAAATGAATTTGACAAGGGACTGGAGGCACAATCCAGCCCATAATTCTTTCTAAAACCTAACATTTCTGTGTCGCTAGAAAGAGGTATACCTTCTAAGGACTGACTTCTAGTTAAGATTTTCTTTGAAGGGGTAGGATGGTTAATTATATATATCAACTTGACTGGAATCAGGGATACCCACATAGCTGGTAAAATATTATGTCTGGATATATCTGTAAAGATGTTTCTGGAAGAGTTTGGCCTCTGAATCAATAGACTTGAGTAAAGATGGTCCTCATCAATGAGAGATAAAATGCCATCCAATTGTTTGAACACTTGA
Organism: Typhlomys cinereus; assembly: GCA_023101885.1. NCBI lineage: Eukaryota > Metazoa > Chordata > Mammalia > Rodentia > Platacanthomyidae > Typhlomys > Typhlomys cinereus. The sequence goes on along the minus strand of JALPQD010000446.1, from coordinate 963,542 downwards.
AGGAAAGAAAGACAGGAGGGACAAATTCATCTATAGCACATACCATGTCATACATCATATGCATAACATATATTTTATCTTATATATAATATATCATAACACACATATATTATTATCAAATATAGTTTATCATATATCATAGCATGTACATGTATATCATAGCATATTTATAACAATATCCTATATATTATATATCATATATTTTATCATACATCACACATATCATATTGTATATCATATCTGATACCATTTCCCATCTTTCTGAGGTTCTGATTTCCTGAAATTTCCAGACCACTGGGGATTCTTCTATGAGTCTTAATTTTATATACTAAGAATACTGACTGTTGTAATGGAGTACATTGAATTTTAGTGTCGTTGAGATTCCTCTGGCCCTACATCTGTGTCCTGCTTGCGATTGTTCTCTTGGAGGAGATATAGCTGCTGTCTCTCTGGGGAATAGAAATGATTTAGGTTGACTAAAATTTTCTTTCCTTTTGAGTGCAGACTTGTGGCAAACTCATCCTCATTTCTACACCTCTTCTAAAGGCCCCCTTCCTCCCAACTGCCCTTGCTGAGTCAATATGAACTAGCCTTGCTTAGTATTGTATAATGTTCAATTAAATAGTGATTATTAATTACCAGTTTAAGCAATGGGCTCAACCTCTTGGCTGAGAGATCCTCAGAGATAGGAACTATGTTTTGGATCTTGGCATTTCCAACTCAGGGCCTAGACAGAAGTATTCGGGGAGGCTCAAAATATTAGCTACATGCTGGTAATCTGCAAACATTCATCTTGCTGGATTCTCATAGCAGAATACCAAAGACTGAGTCACTTAAGGGACTGAAATTCCTTATTACAGTTCTGGAGGCCAGAAGTATAAGATCAAGGCATGTGTCTAGTGGGTGCCCAGTGGGTGTCTAGTGGGTGCTCAGTGGGTGTCTGGTGGGTGCCTGGTGGGGACCTAGTAGGTGCTCTCTCCTTGGTTTGCAGACACTGTTTTTCACCGTCCCATATGATACATCTAGGAATGAGGTCCTATCTCTTGTTACTAGGACACTAATCCTGTGAGATCAGAGTCCCACCCACATGACCTCATTTACCCGAATTTCCTCCATAAAGTCCCTTCCTCCAAACAAAGTCTTCTGGAGGGTAACACTTCAGTAAATGCATTTGGGGGCCAGTACAGTAGCACAAATGTTCAGAAATCAGAGGACTTGGCGCAAATCCTGCCATCAGCCCCCCTGTTCTGAAGCAGCTGAGTGGCTTGTTGAAGGATTTCCCTGCAATGCACTGTCCTAGCAGGAAGTCCTCTTGCCCGTGGCAAGCAGTATTTGATCACAGGATGCCCTTGCAGGCATTCCACAGGTTATTCTTATCCAGTAGGGTTCAGATTCAGAGATTCTTTGGACCACTGCTGCCAGAGATGGAAACCCCCAGGCTGCTGTCAATCGGCAGCCCAGTGTTTTGCTTTCGCACATACAGATGCAGTGATGGCGAGACAGTATGATGGTGTCACGTGTGGCGTCCACATCTCCTTACGTTCAGCGGGGGAACAGCAGCACTCAGCTGCAGTCTTGCCACTATCTGGGTTTGCACGGAATTTGACGCAGACCGGGAAGGGAAATGGATGCTTCACAATAACGAAGCACTTGTACGTTGGCCACTGCATTTCCCCAAACCATTCTGAAAACATGCGGAGCCACATACAGTGTTCCGGGAGGTGGTGTTGGACCTGTCTGTCTTGGTCTGTGCCTTTAGGGGCTGAGCAGCTGTAGAGGCTGGGAGGCAAGGAGCTGAGACATCCCAGGAGGGGCGGTTTCCCATGGAAAACACCTACTGGAAAAAAATCAGTGTCAGGTCACAGTTGTGGGAGGATTAGTGCACCCAGCCCTGGGTCAGGTATCACGGCAGGGAACATGTGCCCTCCTAGAGCAAATGCTGGCGATGCTTCACAGGACTGGCTTGCACACCCCAGGATGCTGTGAAAGGTTGTCCCATGGGAACTAGGGCAGTTATACTCAGACTCCTCATGTACTGGGGCAGGAGAATGATATTAGCATATGAAATGCGATCTCACAAGAGGTGGGTTTCCCTGGCCAGTTTCTCTGTGGGGTGGGATGGGTAATAACAAGTGTTAGAACAACATTAGGAAGGAGTGCCTCATTTTATGGTAATTGAACTAATTACACTTTGAGTTGGGCATGCATACATATGTGCATGCTTACACATGCACAGACATGAGGAACTGTTGTGAATTTGTCTTGTATGATTTAAAATGTGGTATTTCACTTGATCATGCACCATTTACACACTGCAATATTTTCCCTTTTTATTTATAATTATTATGGTTGGGTGTGGTGCATGTATGGAGGTCAGAGGGCAATTTCATGGGGTTGGTTCTCTCCTTTCACTTTACCTGGGTTCAGGACAAATGTCACAGGTTGTCAGTTTTATATGGCAAGTGTCTATACTGGATCGTTTTTGCCGGGTCATGCTGGAGTGTCTTAATCAAAAAGGCATCTGTCCTTTGCAGCTTGTTCTTAAAGAGATGCACTGAATGAGCCTGCACAGCCAATGACTGCCTTTTAAACCTATGATGGACTTTTAAGTGCGTCCATCAGAAAGAAACCACGCGCAAAAATTGTTCAGAGTGTCACTAAAAGCAGCAACTTAGAGCACACTAAATAAATCACTTTAATAGGTATACCCATTCCCAGGAAAGGCTAGGAAGTGACACAAACAGTAAGTGGTGAATCAGGGCAGCTGACGGTTTTGTCATCCTAGTTTTCTTATTTTATACGTAAACTTAAAAATGAGAGAGACAAGTGTTTTCAAGCTCTCTGAAGGGTGTTTGAGTGACTGTGGCTAATGGTAAATCAAATGTGGGAATTCAGCGCAGCCCACCCAATCTCAACAGGCTGCCCTAAGGGGACAGAACTGGTTTTCAGATGAAGAGGTCAAACTAAACATTTTTAAGAATATGATTCATAGATATAGATATATTTTATATATATGTAATACATTTCATCCATATGATGCATTTATATATGACATATTTCATCTATGATACATATATATGAGACATTTCATATATATGATCATTTCATGTATATATAGATATGATATAGGTATACATATATAGATAAAGATATATACATATGTGTGTACAAGAGGACACTGTATGTGCCTATGGAGACTTAAGAGTGATATTAGCAATTATCTCGAATTGCTCTATCTCCTTTTTGCTTTGTTCTGGGTTTCCATGACTCTGCCTTCCACAACTAGAATTATAGGCCACTGCCATATCCTCCTGGCATTTTAAAGAGGGATCTGTGGATTGGAATCCAGGTTGTTTTGCTTTTTGACTCCTGAGCCATCTCCCCAGGCTATGTACTGTTTTTCTTAATGAATTAAAGCAATTTGCAAGATCAAATAAATGACCTTTCATTAAAGAGTCCCAACTTGGCCAAATGGTGGCTGGTCACCTTTGGTCTCCACTTATCTTCAAGCACCAAGATGAATCAAGAAGGCTACCTTTATATTGCTAGTTGGAGTCACGTGACTTCAAGTCCTTTTCAGACATCTCCTGAAGATTCCAATACTCCTCCTAGGTTCTCCTAGGCCACAAAATGCGCATTAAAAAGAACAGCCCTGGGTCCCAGTGGGCAACATGGGGAAAGGCCCTCACTGACAGTGTCTCTGCGCACGAGCTGTCTTGGGCTCTGAGATGCTGAACTATCCCCTTTGCAAAGTGGCCGTCCCGTAATAATAGCCAGATCTAATTCTGAAAATACTCTCTTGAGATCCGGTCAACCTTTATAAGTATTCAGATTGAGATGGGAGGGAGCGAAACTATGTATTTATGAAGAAAAACCTAGACAGGTTTTGATGCTTCCCATAAATCCTCTATCTTTGACCAGAAAGACAGTTATTCTGGGCAATCAGTTCAGCCCAGAGCAGAGAGAAGTCTTCGGCTGTGTGCTCTCCTAGGCGAGAGGTTGCCTCTGGCAGGGACGTGCAACAGCACAGAATCTTGGACATCACTTGGGGGATGGAACAGGATCCATGGGAATCAAGTCACGACGTAAGGGACCCTCACAATTGGATGAACAGCCCATGCCCCCCAATAGAATCCACCTGCCAGTGTTTCTCTAACGCCTGTATTCTTGCAATGGTTTGTTGATTTGTTTTGATGAGACAGGGTCTCATGTAGCCCAGGCTGGGTGGGAACTTGATAGGTACTTGAGGATGACCTTTAACGGATGGTTCTCCTGCTCACCTCCTGAGGGCTGGGATTACAGATGTGCATGACTGTGCACGCCTGGTGTATGTGGGCTGGAGATTTCACCCAGTTCTTTGAGCACGCTAGGCAGACATGCTACTAACCGGGCTATATGTCCAGCAAAGCCCTCTTTTCTTTGTACTTCTGAGGCTGGGTCGCTCTTTCTTGTTGCTCTTTCCATCCTAAGCACCTTGGGATACGGACAAGAATCTGCCCCACTTTTACCCACTAGGTACAGCGGCCCTCTACAGCCTTCCACGGTGACAACCCGGGTGTCTCTGGATGTTGTCAAAAATCCCTTAGGTGTTACAAAAGAATCCCTCGCCTCCTCTGACAGCCATCACCTCAGACAATGGCATGCTTTGGTTTTGAATGAGCCTTTCAGGGGTTAAGGTTTCTCTTCCTGGTACAGGTTGATACTTGGATATCACTGCCCCTTTCTGAGTGTCAGGCTCTAAGATTACATGTTGGCTAATTCTTCCATCTTTAACCTGAAGCTTTGAGAGGAAACGGCTTTTATCTTCTCGGTTACACGGTGGTGGGGGGGTTGTGATGGGAAGGGTTTGAATAACTATTGCTTTGCATGCAAATTTTAATCCTTTTAGCTGCCCTTCCCCTCCCGCAGATACCCAGGGAGGTGGGCTGAGAATCCACCTGTCCTCCCAGTTTTGACCTCAGATCTGCCCCAGGCTGCTGAAATCCTGGGAAAGGTCATCTCCTTCCCACCAGACATAACATCCAGGTTTTGCTCAATGATAACTTGATGGCTTCTGAGTCTTGTAGCTCAAAGGAAGTGAGAAACTGGTCTCTCTGAAACTATCTGCCCTGCCCTCTGCAGGCAGGCATGATCTTGCTCATGTATTTACACTTGACACATGCTGAGCTACTTCTTTGTCCCGTAGGAGACACTTCCGTTGCTACTACATTTCTTCACTTTTAGCCTTAACAGAAGCCCTCAGTATTTAGCAAATTAGCCCAGGGAACAAGACCAGATACCCTTGTGTTTCAAGGAGCAGCCACTAGAAAGTGGCCCCTGCATTTGCTTTTCTTCTTGGAACTCTTAATGATTTGATGGGTGGGCTGTGACATTTAAGATTTGTGCAAGGCCAGTGTCCAAGGCAGCTTCTTATCTAGGGGACATGGCTGTGGGGGTCTACCGCGCTCATTGCTAACACAGGGCCATAAATCACAGGGCTCCAGCTTCCTCTTGTAGTCTAATAGTTTCTCTGGGGGGGGGGAACAGAGTCCCACTGCATCTTGCCCCAGTGTGTGTGAAAGCAGTCACAGTCTAGCCCCCTGAGCTTGCACACTCGCCCCCTAGGAAGTGTTCTACACACAGTGGAAGTGCTTTGCAGTGTTTAACCTACGGATGAGAAACAGTTCCAATGGGAACAAGAGAAAGTTTATTCTGAGCCTTGTATGTCAGCCATGACTCAGGAGCAAGGATTCAGGTTGTCTCAAAGGGGATATTCCACTGTGGAAGTGGTTACATGAATTTTTATAGTCACAGAACATAGGTGGCCATAAATCAGTGCATTTGCCAAATATATTAGTGCAGACATTAAGAAGGTGGGTTGCAACAAACTCCCTGCTGTAGGTGTCGGGTGCTATCTGATGACATTCCGAAGGTTTCTTTTGAGGGTCTAAGAGTCAAAAGATACAGTCAGATACAGAGGTGGGTGATAACAGCCTATTAAAGGGACCAAAGATCACCCAAGATCACTTTGTTTCTTGAGATGTAAGTTTCCACTTCTTCACAATCAACCAGTCAGTCTGCAGAATCTTCACTGTAGATGTGGTCTTGTCAGAGAATGACAGTCACTCTGCTTAATTCTGCAGTGAGGCTATCGACTAGGACTGTATGTGATGTTGTCTAATCTAAGAGGGAGCATCCACGGGCTTCAAGGAGAAAGACGGTCCACGTGCGATGTTTCCTGCTCTTGCTACTAAAACTGCCCACAGCATCTCCGGACGCTGATTAGACAGAACCAGAGCCACAGACTCACCCCAGTGGGCAGGTGCTTTTCCAGATGTCCTAGACAGCTGTGGCTCCCGCAGCCTTGCGCACATCTCTAGAGCTTTGACTGGCCTGAGAATGTAAGGCGGTTGTTGCGAGATTGAAAGTGGTGTGGGCTACAATTTGAAAGGCAGGTAAGGAGAGCCGAGCTGATGGATAGAGGATGCGGGTAGGTAGATAAATTGTCAGAGTAAGATGGTGATATGTGGGAGAGGGAGAGAAGGGGAGACAAGAGATAAGTACTGAGGATACAGTCTTCTGAATTCAAATTCGAAGGGCGTGTTCTTTGTGTTAGACCTTAGACTCTCCAGCAGCCTCGGTGGAAACCGGTTCCCTTCCTCCTCTCTCTTACAGCTTCAAACAAGCCCAGTTTTCCTCCTCCACTGGCAGGTCAGGACCTTCCTGACTCCTAGGGAGCATACGCGGCCCCTCCATGTCACCTGACAGGAATGTTTGCACCACACTCTGGGAAATCTTTGAAAGCTTAGAGGCCCCCTTTGTCCCGTGGGATCTGTAGATTCTAAGGCTTGTGATCCACACACCCTGCCTGCCTCCTCTGCCATACAACCTGTGACAGTTACTCCTCCTGTTTTTCCTGCTTCGAGCTATCATCTCTGTTCTGACGCTCGCCTACTTTAAGGCCAGCCCCCCCCCCCCCGCTTTCCCCCTGCTCCCCCCACGTGCCCTGGTTCATGAATCTTTCTGTTTTTCATTAAACTCCTATCAACAGGCCTCATGGGACTCCATGGTCTTTGGACACAAGGTGGGATTACCTCCAGAACCTGTGCTGGCCGTGCCCCACCTGACCCATCTGGTCCATGTGCTTCCAAGAATGCAGACTGCACTCCTTGATCTGCCCATCCGTTTCCATGGCTGACGGTCCCCCAGTTCAAGTGTTTGACTTTTTTGAGCTCCGTACTTCTCAGCATGCGCTAGATAGCCATTTCAAAAGTCCCACATAAAAACAAACAAACAAAAACACCAGGCAGAATTGAAGGTGGCCTGCACTTCTGGCCCTAGTGGGTGGAGCTAGGGAAGTCGCAGACGGAAGCAAGAAGGAGGTAGAAGCAATCCAGAGTGATTCCGGAAGTCACCCTTGGTCCTCCACAGGGACACACAGTGCCTTCTGTTCACACACATACACACACACACACACACACAAGCTAAATAAATATAGTTAAAAAATGTCATAACGGCAGAAATGTTTGAACTTGGTGGTACAGCACCATCATTCCAATCACTCAGAGGCTGGCTGAGGGGGGAGAATCACAAACGGAAACGCTGTGTGACCTACATAGGTGTGTGAGTTCAAAGCCAGCCCCAGCCATTTTCAAAAAGGAGAAGTGAAAAGAAAGGTGGGAATAGAGCACTTGCTTAGTGTTCCATCCTTATTACCATGAAGATGAAGAAGAAAAGGATGAGAATGAGGAAGAGGAAGAAAAGAAAATGAAAGTAAATTTTCTGCCAGCAGATTAAGGAAAGAGTTTCCAACCATAAGTAATGGGACAAATTACAAAAAAGAAAGATAATAAAAAGAAAATGTTTTTTTTCAGTGCCACAAAGACTATAAATAACCTGAAACAAATTAAATTATTTATATAAAATATAACGGACATTATTAGTTAACAAATGTTTTTTCATTTTCTTGTGTGTATTTAATGTAGTGTTTGAGTGCGTATCACACATGGGAGGATGCAAGGTTAACGTTAGAAATCTTCCCCATCACTCATCCACCTTATTCTTCGGGGAAGAGTCTCTGATCAGATTCAGAGCTCCCCTGTGGATCTATTCTTACCAGCCAGCTTGCCCTGGGGATTCCCTGTCTTCACCTTCCAAGGTTGAAACTCCAAGCAGACCTCCATACTACCTGGAAGATTTGAACTCTGATCCTCTTGCTTGTACGGCAAGCACTCTAACATCACCCTAGCCCAGTTAGCCACCATTCTTATTTAAAGAATTCACACAAATTCCTGTGAAGGACATAAAAATCTCAAAAGAAAAAGTTTTACTCTGAGAAGACAAAGCACAGAAAAATCTTAAATGGCACCAAAGAGAAGGGAAAAAGTCTTTCCCTAAAACATGTAAATCAAAATCAAGGCATTAAATTAAAGGACTGGAGATGTTGCTCAGTGGAAGAAAGCTTGCTTGGCATGCTCAAAGCCCTGGTGTAATACCCTGTACTGGAAAAGAAAGAGGAAGGAAGGGAGGAAGTAAAGAAGGGAGGAAGGAAGGGAGGGAGGAAAAGAGGGAGGAAGGAAAGGAGGAAGGGAAGGGAAGGAGGAAGGATGGAGGTAAGAAGGGAAGGGAGGAGGGAGAAAGGAAGGGAGGGAGGGGAGGGAGGGAGGAAAGAAGGAAGGAAGGAAAGAAGGAAGAAAAGGAAGGAAGGAAGGAAAGGACAAAAGAAGAGAGGGAGGAAGAAAAGGAGGGAGGGAGGGGAGGGAGGGGAGGGAGGGAGGAAAGAAGGAAGGAAGGAAGGAAAGAAGGAAGGAAAGGAAGGAAGGAAGGAAGGAAGGAAGGAAGGAAGGAAGGAAGGAAAGGACAAAAGAAGAGAGGGAGGAAGAAAGGGAGGGAGGGAAGAAGAGAAATGATCACCCACTGTTAATGAGGGCGCAGTGAGTGAGACTTGTCCCCTCCCTCACTGCCAAGGAAGATGTGCATGGCCTTGATCTTTCTGGAAGTTTCTTAGCTTTGCCTAGTCTCAGCCTAGCCACACATAGTGTGTGCTCCTGTCTGGGACCATCCCTGGAGAAGTGACAGGATCAGAGACTCATTACAGAGATGTTTAAAATTTGGGAACCTGTCTGACCACCAACAACATGAGGACAGAAGTTCTGCAGGATGGAATGCTTTGCAGTCATTACACGGAGTGTGTAAGAAATGCTTAGTTCCACAAAGAAGTGCTTATGACATGGTGTCATAGTTAGGCACAGGTGTCAACTTGACAGTTGAAGGTGTGTGTTCTGGGCACATTTGTAGAGAATTAGTGGTTGAGTTATGCTTAGAGCAAACCTGCAGGAGATTGTCTAGCTGATGGGGAAGGCCCAGCCCATAGTGGGTGGGATTAGGCCCTGGAATAAAATACAGAGAGCTGGTTAAGAAAGTTGGCATCCTTGTGTACACTTAGCCAGCTATGCTGGTCTGGCAAGTAAGGATCGTCCCTCTCTCAGCCATTGCGTAGAGATGGTGTGGCCAGTTCCCTCGGCTCTGGTGGTAGAGCATGCTCTCTAGTCAAGCTGGACTACAAACTGTAACTGGACTATTATAAGAAAATAAACCCCTTGTTCCCTTAAGCTGTTTGATGGTGATTTATCAGCAACCATGCAGAGAAATTGCAACACATGACAAAATAAAAAGCCAGAATCTAAAGTTGCATAAGCTTTGAGGTTCTAGTTTTTTTGTGTGTGTATGTAGAAAAATACAATGAAAAAGACATTATTTTTCTAGTGATTATCTGTAAATAATTTAATTAAAAGTGACTACTATCTTCCAAATTCAGAAAACTATATTCCTCCTACTGGCTATTTATAAAATACTTATTTAGAAGGTTTCTTGAGCTGTGGACATAACTCAGCTTTGTGTATGTTTGTGTAGCATGCATAAAGTCCTGGGTTCAACCCCCAACAACACGGAAGCAAGGCATGTTGTTCTATACCTGCATTCTCAGAACTTGCAAAGTGGAGGCACAAGGAACAGAAATTCAATAGCGAGTTTAACACCAGGCTGGGCTACATGTATCAAAAAAGAAAAAAATGATCCATGGAAGACATCTCGTTCCTTTCAGGTTATTTTCTTGCCTTAAAATCTATTTAAATTCCACACTGCATGTGTGTGTGTGTGTGTGTGTGTGTGTGTGTGTGTGTGTGTGTACATATACCAGAGGTCACTTGAGCATGTGGTCCCATGGAGCACTAAGGGTGACTTCAGGAATCATCATTGCTCTGCCTCCTTTTGGTTTGCTCTAGGGTTTCCCAGGCTCTGCCTTCCAGGGCTGAAATTACAAGCCACCACTATTTCTGTCTGGCATTTTTATGAGAGATCTGGGGATCTGAATTCAGGTCTTTTTGTTCATGAGGCAAAGGGTTTAACTCTTGAGCCCAGCCCTAAATTTTCCTTTTTTTAAAAATTTTTTTTATTATTCAATTGTGCGTGCATGCGTGTGTGCTCACGTGTGTGTGTGTGTGTGTGTGTGTGTGTGTGTGTGTGTGTGTGTGTAGAACCACGGGCGAATTTGGGACCCACCATGGACCGCCTCCACCTCCTCCTTGTTTACTCTGCCCCTGGATTCACAGGCTCCACCCTACCAGGACCAGAAATGCAGGCTGCCCCTGCTTCCGCCTGGCGTCTATACGTGGTGTCATAGTTAAGCACAGGTGTCAACTTGACTCTTGAGGGTTTGAGCTCTGGGCACAGGTATAGAGAGTTGATGGTTGAGTTAAGCCCAGAGCAAACCTGAAGGAGATTGTCTGGCTGCTGGGGAAGACCCAGCCCATGGTGGGTGGGATTAGGCCCTGAATAAATCACAGAGAGCTGGTTGAGAGAGTTGGCATCCTTCTGTTCACTTGGCCAGACATGCTGGTCTGGCAAGTAAGGATTGTCCATCTCTCAGCCGTTATGGTGGCCAGTTCCCTCGGCCCTGGTGTTGGTGTATGCTCTCCTGTCAAGCTGGACTATGAACTGTAACCGGACTATCGTAAGAAAGTAAACTCCTTGTTCCCTTAAGCTGTGTTCTGGTCATTTATCAGCAACCATGCAGGCTGACTGCAACAGAATTTGGTACCAGAAGTGGGGTGTTGCTGATAAATCTGACTATTTGGATTTTGTGGCTTTTGAACGGTTCTGCTGGAGAAAGTTGGAAATTCTTGAAAATTTTCACTTTGTGGATTTACAAATACCGTTCTTCAGCATTTAGTGGGCCAATTGCTGAGAGACATTGTTTGGGCCCAATTTGTGATGAGGGAAACAAGGACTTTGGTAAAACTGAATATAAGGACGATGGACTGGTTTGCTTGACAGAGGAGAGCTGTGTTGGCAACCTTGGAGGTTTGGATGTGCAAAGGGCAGGCAGCAGAATATCTGCTGCTGTTGGACAAATGAGTATCAGTGAAGGAAAACCTAGTGACTTGCATTGAGATGGTGGAGGACATGGAAACCATCGTATGGCAAGTTCGTGGTTTGGAAGCTCAGATTCCTTCAGGGGGCGAAAGCCTAAGTTCAAGCTGTTTCTTGCCCTTTGCAAGTTTGGTTGCCTAGAAGAGAGGTTTTTCCAGCGTCAGCGCGTTGAAGTTGGTGCAGCTGTGACTCCAGTGGACTAAGCTGCGTTTAAACTTCGCTTCGGAATCTGGCAGCGTCACTCAGGTGATACTGGTTTTCATGTACTACTGAAGGGTTCATGGAGAGCAGCAAAAGCTTGGCACCAAGTGGCAGGCGTAGAGTCCTGCAAGAGATGGTGAAGCTTAGAGCTGCAGAGGAGAACCCAGAGTTGTGTTTGAGATGCCAGAACTGTGGGACTGCTGCTGAGGACAACTGCAAGTGGAGATTCAGCCTGGTTCAGAGGAACTCTGCTCTTACAACTTCGAGCTGCAGACAGGGACTGGGAATGACTCGAATCTTTGAGCCGCCTTGATTACGTGATGAGCAGCAGAAGATGGACATTGAAGTACAGGATGCGGTGATTTGCTGGACTTTGTTCTTTTTAATGTTTTCTTATTAAGATCCTTCTGTTTTAATGTTTTATCTGTTTTAAAGTAATTTATTCTGATTTAAGAGTTTTAAGGTTAAGAAACTTTGAACTTTTAAAATATTAGAACTGAAGTTTTAATGAAAGAACATTTTAAATTTGTCCATGGAATGTATTTATATTTTAACATCTGTGGGGACAAGGAAAGGTTACAGTTTAAAAGTGCTATTGTTTTTGTGTCAAGTTGACAAGGGGTGGAATGTCATAGTTAAGCACAGGTGTCAACTTGACTCTTGAGGGTTTGAGCTCTGGGCACAGGTATAGAGAGTTGATGGTTGAGTTAAGCCCAGAGCAAACTTGAAGGAGATTGTCTAGCTGCTGGGGAAGACCCAGCCCATGGTGGGTGGGATTAGGCCCTGGATAAATCACAGAGAGCTGGTTGAGAGAGTTGGCATCCTTCTGTTCACTTGGCCAGACATGCAAGTCTGGCAAGTAAGGATTGTCCATCTCTCAGCCGTTATGGTGGCCAGTTCCCTCGGCCCTGGTGTTGGTGTGTGCTCTCCTGTCAAGCTGGACTATGAACTGTAACCGGACTGTCATAAGAAAGTAAACTCCTTGTTCCCTTAAGCTGTGTTCTGGTCATTTATCAGCAACCATGCAGGCTGACTGCAACACGTGGGGTCTAGGATCCGAACTCAGGACCTTCCGCCTGCAAGGCAGAGGTTTATCACCTGAGCCACCTCTCCAGCCCCCCTAAATTTCCCTTTTAGGGAAACATAGGGTTCAGCCTAATCTTATCTGTCATGGATGTAGCATGATATTGTATGTTTGTCCGCCTTTCTATCAGAGTTTTCACACATCCCAGTCTCTAACTCTTCCTGTCCTGGAAACCGGCTCCTCCCCGCGGTCATGGTTGACTTGGGCAATGGTAGACCTCGCATTGCTTGCCATAAAACAAGAAGCCGGTCACTGACCACACTCATCACTTTTATAACCACACCCATTATACAGAAACCACAAACAGCACTGAACACAACAGCAGCAAATTCCTAGTGGCGGGAGGAAGTCACAGAAATGATGCAGTAAAGAGCTCAAAAGTGGCAGAGGTGGCATGAGCTTAATTAAAGGAAGATTCTAGAAAAGACTAGATGTCTATAGAGGACAATTGCTCCTTATAAACTTGAAAATCTTTCTTTCTTTCCATCTGCACTGAATCAATAGACTTTCCCACCACAAGGTACCTGAGGGTATACGATGGATCATTTTTTTCCCACCCCAGGGGGCTTCCTCTCTCCCGCAGCCTACGTGCTGCTTGTTGAGACCGGAGCAGAGGGATCGGAGCAGATGAGTCATGTGACCGAGCTGATCTTTCCAGCACTGCACCGCCGGTCTCTCAAGTTCCTTGTGTGTGTGTGTGTGGTGGGCGGGGGGGGGGGGCCTGGAAGGACTTGGGGTTGGCAGCCCCTGGTGCTGGACGCCAAGGTCCGCGGGAGAATCAGGGTAGTCGGTACTCAAAACGCTCTAGGAAATTTGGGGTCACGAGAGCTCAGGGATGTGGCTTTGCTTGGGCAGTGGAAGACTGCGCATTTCTTGTCATGAAACAAGAAGCAAGTCACTGACTGACCACACTAATCACTGTTATAATCACACCCACTATGAGGGTAGTTGTTTCTCTCTCTCTCTCTCTCTGTCCACTTGTGGAGACCTCTAATCCAGTCTTCCTCTAGTGCTGTCCAACTCATTTCTTTTGAGACAGAGTCTCCCATGGAGCCTTAGCGCACCTTTTCAGTTAAACTCCCTCAGGGCGCCTTACCTGATTTTACATGGGTGCTGGGGATCCGAACTCAGGTCCCCGTGCTTGCACACCGAGTACTTTACCACTGAGTCATCCCCCAGCCTGGCAAGCTTAGCTTTGTTCAAGGACAACTGCTTCTTTAGGGTTGTGATCGTTTTTCTCTGCTGCTCTTGGGAGCGACAGTGAACTTGTGTGCACAGCAAGTCACGGGGGATGAGGGACAGAGGCATTTTGAGGTTTCCATTCAGCTTTTGGGGGGGTTGAGAAAGAACCTCAACACACCATGCGACTTGATGGGTGGGTGGGGGGACGCACAGATATTATCAATATTGACAGGACCAAGGGGTCTCTCTTGTCCCATGAACAAGCCTGACATGGCTAGTTCAAGGACAACTGTCGGACTCCCAAAAGTCTAGGTGTGGCTCTCTGATCATGAGGGTCGGAGGTCACCAGAGGGAAGCGGAATCCCCAGGGACAGGTCGTTGGCTCATGTTCACCTTGGCATCAGAGGAGAAGGACTGTGGTGTGACCTCTCACCATCTGTGTCCATGTCCTTGTGAGGGATCGCATGAGGCGCCTGTGTTTTTGTATTAATTCTTACAAGGATCCCCGGCAAGAGGCGCGGCCCCCAGTCTGCGGCTGATGGGGGGTTCCCCAGAGCGCCCTTCCAGCTTGCTCCTCTGCTCTTTTGGGCTCAAGGCTGAGGCCAGAAGGTCAGAAGGTCGGGACCAGCTAAAACCGTCCCCAGGGCATCCGTGGGAAGACTCCTCACTCTGGGGTGAGCGAGAGGGCAGATGCGGTTCGTGTGGTTTGCCACAGCAGCGTTCTGTCTCCACGGATGGATCCTGCTCGGCTCCTCTGAGTGCCGAGCAGAACGTGGCAGAGGCTGGTGCTAGGGCAGCCGCGCTGTGGGTGCTCAGAGAATCTGCCTACGTTGTGGAGCCGTGGTGACCCCACACATCTGTGCACCGTGCATCTGGAGGCTCACACAGCTCACAAGTGTGTGCAGTGTGCCTCACGGCGCCAGGGGCACCACATTCCTGGAATGTGGCCAGTGGCTGGTGTTAGGCATACCGTGGCCTGTTTTGCTACACAGATCATTGTGACCTTGTGACACTTCATTTGCAGCCTGCGCCCACCGTAGAGATCGACTCGGCAGGCAAGTTCAGTTCATGCTGAGGAGTTATCAGGGGGTCTGTCCGCTACAGGCCACCCGTGACCTTAGAGCAGGCTACCCCACTGATCCACACACTGGGAGCCTATGTTACTCAAGCTCATACACTCAGGCTAGAGTTTACAGCCCACTGCCCAGTGCCATGGAGATGCGAGTGGATTATCCCTCACTCTGTCTTTCACGCCCACAAGTCCTATTAGGTTTCAGAGTTGAAGGATACTAGAAAAGAAGCGTGTTGGTATGTGCTTGCTCATTGATCAATTTTAAATTTTATAATAACATTCTATTTTTTTCCAAATTAATAAGCAACTTATATCACTTGGTTGAGGGAGAACGCTTACAAAAATTATGTGCAGTACCAGGAAATGATTCGCTCACTTAATTTCCCATGGTTGTAAAAGAATTGATGTCACGTGACCATTACAAACTCCTTTTCTTTGAGACAAGTTCTCACGTATTTCAGGTTGGCCTTTAGTTCAATGTGTCTGAGGATGACTTTGAACCTATGATAGGGTGCTGGGCTTACAGATGTACATCGCCACTACACTCTGTTTATGCTGGGCTGGGGATCAAGCCCACTCGGGTCTTGGTGCATGCTGGGCAGGCATGCTAACCACCAAGTCACATCCTCAGCCTCCATGGCTTTGCTTTTAGAGGGAGATGTGTCATGAACTGAACTGGTATGCGTGTGGCTAATGAATCTTCAAATAATGAACATGCGTATGTCACGGCTTTCTGCACAACACTGTGTAATTACCTCTAACTTAATATCGACTTTGCCTCAGGAAATCCAAATTATCAGAGATTTACCATAAGCTGCAAATTATGGATTCCCGGAAAGTGTTGCCGTCTGTAGAATAATCTGACCATGGTGGCTGGAGCGAGTAGTACTCTCTGCTCAGTTCAGGCAGAGTGGCCATCCAAAGCAGTCTGGGTGCTGGCTTGAGGGACAGGTCCCCAGAAACAGCAAGCCTCCTGCTCCCCAACGGCAAAAACTCTTTATTATCTCCACTCGCATGTACTTTGGGGAGATTACAAAATGTTTACCAGCGCCTTTCTGGAAAAAATAACAGCTAGGGAAGGATTTGTACTGCGGAGATGTCAGCATCTCATAAGATACACACTTTCCTACGGAAGATGGGCGAGGAGCACAGAGAGCTGGAGAAAAGGCCTCCGGCTGTGGATTGTGCTGGAAAGGGAGTTCACGGCGGGTAGGTTAAGAGGTCAGAGGGCAAATGTGTGCCCTCAGCTTCAGAATGCAGGAGATGAATGGGAACAAAAAGCGTGTGTGTGCATACAGTACACACGTGTGCATGTATGTACATGTGTGTATCTGTGTATGTTTGTATGTGCATACATGTGTTCATGTGGTGTGTATGTGCTTATGTCTCTCTGTGCATATGTGGATGCATATGTACACGTATGCATGTATGTGATTGAACATAAAAACTGCTTTATCCTCTGTTGCTCTCAAACACACAAAAACATCTTTTATTTTGCTGGCAAGCAAAGCTAGGGGGAGCAAATTTCAGCCTTTCTAGGGACAGTGGACAGTAGGCCTGCAGTGTCCAAACCACAGGACTCGTGGTGTCCTGTAACCTCCTGCTGCCCAGGGACATCTTGGGTTCATTCATTAATCCAAACCAAGTGTGGACAGTGAAAAGCATCGAGGGGCTATTGGGCTTGGATCTGTCTGGACCTATGACATCAAAATGCAGAATTGTTCAAAAGACAGCATAGCTCTGGCCAGGGGTTTGAAGCAAATCTAATATAATAGTTCAGCACAATATGGGGCTCTCTGGGCCAGTGTAGGGGTTAGTGCTGACATGGGCAGGTGGTGCCCAGAAGTGATAAGAGGAAGGCAGCAGGTTCTCAAGTTCTTGAAATCAAGGGGTCAAGGCATGTATGTGCATGTGCGCACACACACACACACACACACACACACACATGCATACACATTTGTGTTCAAATAAAAAATATATATGTGATGGAATATAAAAACTGCCTTTCCTAGGCTGGTAAGATCGCTCAGTCTGCAGTGTTTGCCTTTCTGCCTGATTTGAACCCAGCAGGCATGGCGACTCATGTGTCGCCATCGTGTTGGGGAAATGAAGACGAGCAGATCCCTGGGGCTTGCTGGCCAGATGCATCTGAATTTCAGAGTTCCAGGTCAGCAAGATAACCTGTTCAAACCTGTTCGAACCTGTTCAAACCTGTTCAAGCCTGTTTAAAAAAAAAAACCTAGTAAAGGTGAGTGGGACCTGAGACTGTCCTCTCGTCTCTACATTCACACACAAGCACACACACACACACACACACACACACACACATGTAAATGAGAACCCCAAATGAATATGCATATACACTTATATACATACACATGTGCACCTCACACACAAACACACATACATACATGTACATGAGAACCCCAAATGAATATGCATATACACATACATACATACATACATGCATACACATGTGCACCTCACACACAAAAACACACACACACAAACACATAGTACCTTTTCCCGCCAGCCTACATACTGTTGTTTTCCTTTGGAGACCCAATGATGAGCCACATGAGTTGATTAACATTCATTAAAATGAGAAGCATCATTTGGAATCTCTGCTTAGCTGGGACCAGGCCAGCATCTTGACAGAGCAGAATCTGCCAAGTTTATCACTCCTGGAATCCAGATGCTTAATCAATGACACGTTCTTTGCCAAGGTTGTAAAAATAAAACAACCCACTAAGTGTTAAGCCTTTATTTTGGTCTATAAAGAAATTTAGCTGCTTTAGGTGATGATCGAAAGACAAAATACTAGACCTCAAAAATTGTGTCTGTGTGTGCATTAATATCAGTAGGACAAAACATGAAAAATAGGTAGTGTAGAAAGGATGTTAGTATGCTCAAAAGTCCTAGATAAATTTACATTCCTGCTTGAACAATCCTTTCTTATATAAAATTTCTGGTTCTAATCTTGTTAATAGTGATTTCTATCGCCCTTTTGTACTTTATTATACATTAAAACTATATGTATATGTCCACACGCAAAAGCCTTTTTGCACAACTTCGTGTCTCATATCCCCAAATGTCCATGTTGTTTACTATCTAATCACATCATATGGTAAGTGCTATGCAGGATATTCTCTTGGGTGCACAAAACACTGTAGCTTCTTACAGCCAAAATCAAACTGTCTTCGTGGAGGTTTTTACCTCCCAGACAGTGAAGATTTGCCAAAACACTCATCCACCCTACGGAACCTCCAGGGACCTGGCTCTAACATCCCCGGCAACACTCCAGAGCCTTCTATAGGGTGGTGTCCTATTTGCATATAATCTGCATAGCCTATATCATGTCTAGATTGCTTAAGACCCTCAGTGAGAAGTGAACGCCATATGAACAGTGATTACACTTGTTTAGAAAAGGACACGAGAAACCAGAGAGGTCAGAGACAACTACTTTTGGAAGTCTTGGTTCCCTCTATTCAACCTAGCTTCCAGGAACGAACTCAGGTCTCCCAGGCACTTTGTGCACGGGCACCTTTACCAACTGAGCCACCTTACCGGTCCCATTGAGAATGCGTCTCAGGCATTCAAGGATGGCCTCTAACTCACTACTGTGGTTGAGAATAGACTCGAACTTGTGATTGTCCTGCTTTTCCTGTCCAGGGCCCAGGATTACAGGCGTGCGCCACCACATCTGGTTGATTTTATCTTTTAACATTTAGCTTTTAAGTGCATTCTGTCAGGTTTGCAACAAGGCTTTTTGCAAGCATATATCCTATGGCAACCCATGCCAGCCCACGGGTGTGTGTGTGCTCCGCTAGTCTCAACGAGAACTGTGGTCCAGGGCACAGTCTCTGCTCTGCAGGCCCTGTTGAAAGGCTGGATCCTGTGCCCCAGGCTGCCAGGGTCCAGGAGGCAGGATTTGCAGTCATGTGCCTGGGGGGCTTACGGGTCAGGCCTAGGTCTCCAGGCCAGGAACGGGTGGGCACACGATCTGTACCTCTACCTCCTCTGAACAGAGGTTTAAGTAAAACACCGAGGTGCCAAGAAATGTTCAGTACCTGTTTGTGATGGACTCCAGAGTCTTGGTAAGGGATCTCATATTAGCTCCAGCTCCCCAACTGTAACACGAGGGAGCTAATAAAGATTGGGGAGCGGAGGAGCAGAATGGCTCTAAAATTGCCCGTCTGGCTCCCTGTGGGAATTCTTTCAGCCCGAGACCTGCAGATAGTTATTTGTCACCAAAGAAACCGTGTAGCAGTCGGCCTGCATGGTTGCTGATAAAAATAACCATCAAACGGCAAAGGGAACAAGGGGTTTATTTTCTCTTACTATTACTGGTTACAGTTTTCAGTCCAGCTTGATGGGGGAGCTCACACCAACACCAGGGCTGAGGGAGCTGGCCACACCATCTCTACATGATGGCTGGGAGGGGGACGATCCTGACTTGCCAGACCAGCATGGCTGGCCAAGTGTACGCAAGGATGCCAACTCTCTCAACTAGCTCTCTGCATTTTATTTCAGGGCCTAATCCCTCCCACATGGGCCTTCCCCATCAGCCAGACAATCTCCTGCAGGTTTGCTCTGGGTTTAACCCAACCACTAGTTCTCCACAAATAGTGCCCAGAGCTCAAACCCTCAACTGTCAAGTTGACACCTGTGTCCTAACTATGACAAACCTGAATCTGTGGTGACTTATAAGATGAAGCCCATCTTAAATTGCACAAGAGTTTTTCCAGGTAGGGATAAAAAAGATGGAAGCTCATTTGAAGCTCTGGTATATTTTCCTCTAATATGAAGGGAGGCTTCATTTGTACTGAAATCCTAAAACTCGCTTTTTAGTTTAAGCTTTGAGCAGGAACGCCTGGGGCAAGGCTAAGCTGGCGAGTTTCCAAGTTTCTGTCTTTGTGGGCAGTGTACCTTTGGGGACCCAAGTATTCTCAGCACAGGGGTGCCGCTTGCAAATGGGCCTCGGACATATCTTCAATGCGGCGTGTCCATGTAGTGCATCTCTTTTCCAGAACACCAAAGCTGCTTTTTTTTTTTTTTGTATCAAAGCCTCCCTGGGGACAAGCAGAATTTGCAATGTCTCCCATTGGGGGACTTTATAGATTTGTGGGCGTGGAAAGAAAAACACAGAAGAAACGTGGGCAGCTGGTGTTGGAAGGAGCTTGTCTAACCTGGTAATGATAGTGGAAACGGCTCGCAAGTTTTCATGCGTGATTTCCACTTAAGGCTGGCTATAAGGTTAGCTGCCCGTGGCCAAGGCAGGAGGCTGAGATGAGTCTCAGATTGAGAGACATGTGTCCCTTCGGACTCATCCTGGGGTGTTCCTACATCCTCAGAGTGTCTGTGGGGCTTGGGTGATGAGACCCACAACCAGCGATGCTCCATCTGCAGCCCGAGCAATGAACAGGAAACACCCCCCTTCACATGCCGCCTGGAAGTCCCAGGACTTCCCAAACATCCTAAAAAAGGGGGCCGCATGATAATGATCATCCAGTTTGGCACTGTCTCACAAAACTAAACCTGCTCTAATCTCCAGTCGCAGTGATCCTTGATACAACGTGTATCCGAATTTGTTAGCCACCTATGTTCATGTGTAGAAGCCTGCACACAAGCGTGTATGGAGTTCCAATGCAGAGTTGCCAAGACTTGAAAGCAACCCACAGGACCTTCCACAAGTCCATGGATGAATGATTGCAGTATTTCCACACAGTTGAATACAGAGAAATGGATTCAGCAGAGAAATGGATTGTATTTTCCAGGCATGAAAAGCTTGGGAAGGGAGGCTTTGGTTGTGGGTGTTGGGCATGTGGGGTGGTAAGTAATAGAGCACGGAGGTTCTGAGCAGCAGTGGCACTTGTCTGCTGTGGGCAGCACGTGAACTGAACCTCAAGAATCATAGGATGTTACTGACAAGACAGGAGTCCAGTGTCTACTGACGACTTCAGTTGATTTCCGTGCCCTTCTGGCGGTTTCCACCTGCCGAGAGACTTACATAGCAAGGCCCCATGTACTTGCGCTCCACTGCTTTGCATACCCTCCTGGCAGAGTGACTCTGGTGGAGTCTCAACTTGGAGTTTGTTGAGAGAACAGTGATCCATTAAAGAGGGGGGAAAATCAATACCACAATTAGAAACCACTTCATCTTCTAATGACGCCAGCTGCACCAAGCGCCGCCTCTAATGGTGTGTGCAGCCTCCCATAGAGCCAGCTAGGAGTGCGCTGCCCACTTAGGACCCCTTGGGTATGGGAAGGGCAGCAGGTGCAGACATAGGGTCCCCGATTCATCCACAGCACAGCCTGGCAGCTTATTAAGACAGATCCTCCTTTTCCTCCTCCACAAAACTCTACCTATGACGGGGGTTTGCGTCTATACATCTCTTTGGTTTTATCTTTTCCTTACTATCTTTTCCGTATTCCCCTTTTAGGAAGAATTTAAAGCAGGAAGACAAATCTGATTTTGACAAATAGGAAGGAAGTGAGGAGAATCGCTTGACTATTCCTTGGGAAGGCTTGGATAGGAAATGACTTGTTTCTTAAACGCCCGTCATTCCCAAGTACAGAGAATGCTTTGGTTTGCCGAGTTGTTCTTGGAGCATGTTGCGGCTGCTCATGGTCATTTGCTTATGGACTCATGGAAGGACCATGCCCTCTGTGTCCTTTGGCCACCGGCCTTTGTGTGCAGGGCTGAGAAGCTCATCAAAAGTGCAGGCTGTGGACCTTCACCGGGCCATTTCGCAAAGCCAGAAGCCAATCTTGAGATGACCACAGCTGCATGGTTTTGAGGTCACTTGAAACTTAAGGAGTTCTTGTAGTTCTGTTTGGAAGTAGCACAAGGCGAGATGGTAATTCAAACTCTCAGCTGTGGAAATGTTCTCTATTAATTCCAGAGTAATTAAAACATGTGCTTTATGGCCAAAGGGAGAGAAAAAAAAAAAAAGAAGAGGAAGTGTAAAAACAGCCGTTTGAGCATCCTGGGTCTGTTCTTCAGTGAAATCTTCCCCATGCTTCTCCCTTATGAGAAAGACCCACATGCAAATCTCAGTTGGGGCCTGGGGCTCACTTTGTCCTTTAGCCTTTTTTTCAATCTATTTCCCAACATCACTCAGCTACCAAGGGACAGGCAATCATTTATTAACTGGCTCCTGGAGGCTGCCCATCCCACCCCCGGCAACACGCACTCATCTTCCTCTCCCTTTCGTGTCCTCCAGGGGGAAAAAGCACTTAGAAGTCCACTTTTCAGGGGTTCAGCCCACATGCCCCTTTCTCATTTTCTAATGCTCTAGAGGAACAAGAAAACGCTCACGTGACCCATGATGCTGGTGTTTCCCTTCTTTTCAGCTTCTTCTCGGCCCTGAAGCGCTTGGGCAAGTGGAGCTTCTAAGTTCCTTCTACTCCCTTCAAGTCCTTTGAGGAAGAACGTGAGGAACACAGGTGCCCATCTGTACACAATGTACCCCAAGCCACTTTCTTCTCCTGACCTTCCCAGAAGATGCCAATGGGTGGGCTGCAGTTTGAAAGGGGGAGGGGCTGCTTGTCCATTTATCACCATGGTAACGAGGTGTCTGCTGTGGGTGGTGGTGTCAAATTAGACATACACTTCTAGGCTGGGGAGGCAGCTCAGTTGGTAACGTGCCTGTCTTTCGATCATCAAGGCCTGAGCTTGTTCTCCAAAATCCACGTTAGAAAAGGTTAAAAAGCCTGGTGTGTGTGTGTGTGTGTGTGTGTGTGTGTGTGTGTGTGTGTGTGTGTATCCCTCATGTATATACATAATCTCAGCCCTGGGAAGGCAGAGACAGGCAGATCCCTGAGATCCACAAGCCCGGCAGTCCAGCCACATCACCAAGCCTCAAGCCAATGAGAGACTATTTCAGGAAGCAAATGGGTCGTGTCTGAGGAACTCCATCTAAGTTTGACCTCTGGCCTCCACACATTCTCACATACATGCATACATACCCTTGCACACACATGTGAACTTGCACACATGAATACACATTCACACATCACAAAATTATTTGTTTTCAGGAAGTACTTGAAAAGACTGAAGATAGGAGTAATGACAGCATTTATTTCTGACTAACAAAAATATATGCATTCAAAGTATAAACAGAAGGTTCAAAAATCGACAGAGCTATCCAGAGCAGATATACGGAAAAATGAAGGAAATCACTGAAGTCAGAGCACGTCTGTCACTTGCATCCTCTCTTCAGTCAACTCACATGCTTTCACCATACTGCAGTCACGTGTGGACAGGAGACCGTCACCAGCCAAACTTTTTACAACCCCCCCCCCCGTGCTTTGCATGTTGTGATATAAT
Organism: Typhlomys cinereus; assembly: GCA_023101885.1. NCBI lineage: Eukaryota > Metazoa > Chordata > Mammalia > Rodentia > Platacanthomyidae > Typhlomys > Typhlomys cinereus. Next base: position 940,262 of record JALPQD010000446.1, on the reverse strand, counting down.
GGAAATGTCTTTTCCCAGGGGAGCGTGAGGACTGTGTTTCTCTTTTGTACAGATGTGTCAAAATCGACTCGCTGACATCTCCTCTTTGGCAACAAATGCTGTTTTCCTTCCTCAGCATCAGGGTATCATTGCACCAGGCTTCATTTTTTTCCCCTGTTGACATCAATTCCCAGAAATGCAATTGCAGGTTTACGTGTCTTTGTGCATTCGGTTAATGCTGTTAATATCTGTTGCCTAGAGAAAGATGGCTTGCAGAAACAGGCTCGAAGAGTCAGGCGTGGTGATGTATGTGGGTCATCCCAGCACTTGAGGTTGTAGGCAGGATGATCAGCAGTTCAAGGCCACTCTTAGCTTGATGGTGAGCTTCAGACCAACCTGGGATCACAAAAGACCATGTCTCAAAGACCAGAACAGGAAGCATTAAAAAAATTGAAACCCAGGGCTATCCATTATATATGCATAATAGGCATTAATAGTAGCATGGACCAGGCAGGACATTATGGGCTTTGCAAGCATTTAGTTTTGCTGATGTAAGACTCTCCGAGGTCACAGTCTATCTTTTGCATGTTGTGTAGAACATTCAGCCCTGACAGCACAGTTCAGTTGACCAGATCTAGTGTCATTTCTGTTGCCACCTCTGAAACTGATGCATACAGCAAGCTGATGCATCCAGCAAACTAATGCATACAGCAAAACTGATGCATACATCAAAACTGATGCATACAGCAAACTGATGCATCCAGCAAAACTGATGCATACAGCAAAACTGATGCATCCAGCAACATTATACTGAGCTTCTCCTGATCACACGGCATTTGCAAGAAAGTGAGTAGAGGATAGGCAAGCTAAGTCTCCGCGTCTAGGGCCTTCTTGTGCAGCAGAGTAGAGAGAAGATACATGCATCCCTGAGTATATATGAAATGTGGTGGGACTAAGTTACATAAGAGTGACAACAGATATAAAGAACCTGGATATCATAGGGAGGCGAAAGGATTGGAAAATGCTTGGCAGGAAAGAGAATTTCTTAACCTGGTTGAGCTCTGTGTGTGTGTGTGTGTGTGTGTGTGTGTGTGTGTGTGTGTGTGTGTGTGATGGCATGTGTGCAGAGGTCAGAGGACAACTTGTAGGAGTTGGTTTTGTTCTTCCAACATGTGGGCTCCAGGGATTGAATACTCAAGTCATCAGACATGGAAGCCAATGACTTCAGCTGCTGAACCATCTTGATCCAGCGTTTAAAGCCACAGAGGATCTATGTATGTGGAGGTGCACCATGGATGACAACTCTAGGAAGGATTATCTTAATGCCCTCAAAACAGAGGAACACGAGGAGACTTCCAGAAAGACCCCAATAGCAGTGAAGGGGATTATGAAGAATAACATAATCAAGAATAACATAACAATAAAGATTAAATAACTTTTATAAGCATTCTAGCATGACTTTTGAAAATTAAAAAGTAGTAATTCAGCATTATACGCATTCACTTAAGACTTACTCAGCATATACTGCCAAAATTTAAAGTGTCAAAAATTATTTTAACTTCACACTGTATATAACATATATATACCCACAAAATGAGTCTATTATAATGAGTATATATATATATATATCATATATATATTCCAGATAGAATTATTTATGAACTTTTACAGATAGAGACAGAAAAATCACTTAAAAGCTTTGGGATTTTCACTTACAATTTCAAGTTTTTACACTTTTTTAGTGTCTTCATTTTTTTAAAAAAAAATTAAATTCATTGATCCTTGAGGCGAGAGGGTTGGATGTCCTATCTGGGGTTGAGTGATCTGTTCTGTGCTGATGGCCAATTATTTCCAAGGAACGCATCTGATACAGGTTGCTAACTGCACAAATCTAATGGTTTAAAGTTCATATCCACATATGAGACACAGCATGTGTGATATTTGTCTTTCTGAGACTGAATGATCTCATTCAGTATAATTTTTTTTGCAGCTCCATCCATTTATTTATGAATTCTGTGAGTTCATCTTTTTGAATAGCTGAACAATGTATCACGGTTTCAATATTCAGTCACCAGCATCTAAGCTGATTCTATTTCTTTGATTTTGTAATAGGGCTGCAGTGAACATGGATGCGCATGTTTCTTTGTGGTGTGATGTAGAATCTTTTGGGAATGTTCTCAGAAGTGGTATAACTGGGCCATAAGGTAGCGCCATTTTCAATTTGTTGAGGAATCTCCATCCTGACTTCCAGTGTGATTTTGCTAGTTTACATTCTCACCCACAGCAGATGAGGGCTCCCTTTCCCCCAAATCCTCCTCACCCGCATTTGCCATTGTGCATTTTTACAATCTTAACCCTTCTGACTGAAATAAGATGAAATCTCCTGGCATCTTGAATTTGCATTTCCTTGACTGCTAAGGATGATGAACTTTTAAGATATTTCTTAGATATTTCCATTTTTCTTCTGAGAGCTCTTTCAGTGGTCAGTTGCTTTGTTGATGCTTAAGTTTTTAAATACTTTATATATTCTGGACACTAATTTTCTGTTGGTGACATAGCTGGCAAGGATTTTTTTTTCTCATTTTGTACTCCCTACTCTGTCCTCTGGCCATTTCAGAGTTTCGGCATTATGGTCTTTGATTTATGTGAAGTTGTTCTTTGGTCAGAGTAAGAGATAAATATCTAGTTTCATATTTATATATGTGGATATCCAGTTTTTCCCAGCACCATTTATTGAAGATGCCGTCTTTTCTCCAATGTGCTTTCACCAGTGTGGCCAAAAGTACATGATCTTATGTCTGTATTCTCAGTTCTGACCCACTGATCCATGTGTCTATTGTGCCAGTACCATGCTGTGGTTGTTGCCACAGCTTTGTAGCGTAGCCTGGTATGCAATGCCTGACACGATTTGTGTTGTTCTCTGCTCCTTTGGCTCTGCGGAGTCTTCAGCGCTTTTGTATCTTTGCTTTGGTTTTTTTTTTTTTTTCAATTTTTATAAAGTATTTCTTTGGGATTTTGATGACGATTACATTGCTTCTACAAATTGCTTTTGGTAGGATGGTCATTTTGAAATATTGATCCTGCTGATCATTGTATATAAGAGGTCTTTCTACCTGTTGGTGTCTTTTTGTATCTTTTTCTTCAATATTTAAAAGTTTTCTTTATATAGGTCTTTCACTTCCAGTGTTAAGTTTGTTCCAAAGTACTTTTCTTTTTCTTGAGGCTATGGTAAATGGCATTTTATCTTTTATTTCTTTTTCAGTTTGCTTATCCTTGGTATATAGGAAAAATACTGATTTTCTATATGTTAATTTTGTGTCATACTATTTTGTTGAAAGTATTTATCATCTCTAGGAATTTCCAAGTAAATCCCCTGGGATCTGTTATTTATAGAATCACATTTTTTTTAAATAAGGATACTTTGGCTTTTCCCCTATTCATATCCTTTTATTGCTCTTGCTATAATCTCTAGCACTATCTCGAATAGGAGTAGTAGGAGTGGACAGTTTTGTACTGCTTCTGATCTTAGTGGAAAGGCCATAAGCATTCCTTCATTTAGAATGGTGTTTGCTGTAGTCTTATCTTGTGTAGCCTTTATCATGTTGAGATATGTTCTTCCCATTTCCATTTTCTCCAAGGTTTTCATTCTGAATGAATGTTGGATTTTGTCAAAAGCTTTCTCCGCATCTCTCAAGATGATCCTGTGGTTTCTGAAGAACTAAATTTATTGACTTATGTTGAACCATCCTTTGTAAGTCTGGGAGGAATCCAACTTGGTCATGGTGAATGATAGTTTTCATGTGTCTTTTTGTATTCTGTTTTCTAGTGTCTTATTCAAGTGATTTGGATCCTTTCTCCTCTTCTTTGGTGAGATCAGCTAAGGGTTTGTGGATCTTGCTAGTTCTTTCAAAGGACCAACTCCTTGTCTTTGATTCTTTTTATAGTTCATTTCTAGATTATTAATTTCTTCCCTAATCTTGGTTATTTCTTGCCATCTTCACTTTTCAGATTGGATTGCCATTATTTTTACAGTGCTCTAGGTATATCACCAGGTTGTTTGCATTTGATAGTTGTAGTGTTTTACCAAGGGCAGTTAAGACTATGAAGTTTCCTCTCAGGAGCCCCTTCATAGTATCCCATAAATTTTGGTGTGCTGTACTTTTATTTTCATTGAATTCTAGGAGTTTTGTTTCCTTTTTTTCATTTTTAAAATTTTTTTATTGTTTATTCAATTGTGTGTGTGTGTGCATGCATGCGTGTGTGTGTGTGTGTGTGTGTGTGTGTGTGTGTGTGTGTGTAGAACCGCAGACGAATTCGGGAACCACCATGGACCGCCTCCACCTCCTCCTTGTTTACTCTGCCCCAGGATTTGCAGGCTCCGCCCTACCAGGACCAGAAACGCAGGCTGCCCCCGCTTCCACCTGGCGTCTGTACGTGGGGTCTAGGATCCGAACTCGGGACCTTCCGCCTGCAAGGCAGAGGCTTAACCCCTGAGGCACCTCTCCAGCCTCTTGTTTCCTTTTTGATGTCTTCAGTGACACAGTGGTCATTCAACAGTCCTCTATTTAATTTCCACGAGTCTGTAAAGTTTTTCATGCTGTTGATTTGCAGCTTTATTCCATTATGATTCAATAAGATATGTGATATCAAAATTATTCGAGATTTAATTTATGTCCTAATATCTGATCTAGTACAGCTCTAGTCATGGAACATTTTCCATGAGCTGTAGAGAAGAATGTGTATTCTTAGGTGTTTAGGTAGAATGTTCTGTAATGCAAGGAACACAGACTGGGCTACCTTACACTTCTAACAAAGCCAGCGGTGAAGAGCATTCTTCCTTTCAGAATCCTAGCTTGAATTTTTCAATAAAAATCATTCTTCTAGAGGAGGAGATGCAGGTGGAGGGGGAGGTGGAGCTGCAGTTTGCCAACATGCCTGCAATGCGTCCCCAACTTCCTGACAATTAGAACATGTTAAGATGCTATTTTGCTTCCTAAAAATGTAAAGACATGCACACATTTTGCCTTTTATACATTCTACATCAACTATGTAGGACTTAAGATTGCGCATGAGCTGAAACTAGGAAGACAGACCCATAACCCAAAGCAATTACATGATTATTATTTACATAAGTCATTTTCCATGGTTACATGCCATGTGAAATGCTTCTAGAGTTATAGTTTTTTTTAAACATAGGGAATGCTCCAAAAATTGATCTTTTAATTATAATGCTTGCCGTCTTGTTCTGCGCAGTACAGCTCTAGTTTCAATAAGCCTTCAGACACTTTTGAGTCTCCTGGTCCCACGGCGACCCCGCTTTATTAGGAGCGAGCTAATTCTGTGGAAGCTTTTCGACTCGACTACTCCTGACCTATTCCAGGAAATGCATTACGAAGGAGCCAGCAGATAACAAATCTCCAACGTAGGAAGAATCGCTTCTGGAAACTGCAGGACAGGAGATAAGGTTTGTTTCATGGGAGGTGACTTTATCCAACCACACATTTGGGTGATGTAGAGGTTTCTGAGTAAGCTTCATGCACAGAACTGATAAACTCTGCACTCAAAGAATGAATAATCCTATTGCTTTAATAACTTGACCTCGAGACCAGTGACTAATAGAATTAGTTATGCACACAACCAAAAATATGGCTATGTAAATTGTTTAATGGTGGCTCTGGGTTTCATCTGAAATCATCTCAAGGTTTTCTTTTTTCTTTTTTGATACTTGTGATATCTGAGCTGTGTCACATAGAATTGCTGGGTCACAGAGGGCCACAGTGCCCACCCCTCGGCACAATGGTAAATCTTACTGCTGACTTTAGAGTTGTTATGGAGCTTGAGCGGTTGGGTCCCGTCATTAGAGATAAAGATGCTGTTTCCTTAAGATTGTTTACCATGTTTAAGGAAATTCAAGCGGCATAGTGGGGTGCATGAATTCAAGAGTCTCACGCATGCACAGAGAAGCAAGGCAATTTTATGGGGAGCTACTGATGAAATGAGGACTAAGTTTGGATCCAACACCCATAGGGTCTTTTGGAGAAAAAGAACAGAATTAGTTGGATTTCCCATCTACCACTCTGTGATGGTATATTTAGGATTTTCTACATTTCTGTAACAGGGTACACAAAACCTCCACAGAACGTCTAGGCAGGATGGATGCATACAGATCCTAAGACAGACAATCGTACCCCCTCCATTAGTTCTGCCCTGACCCCACATATCAGCCCTACTTCCTATTGTAGGAGTTGTAGACTCTGTTACCATTTTATTCCTGCCTCTTTCCTCTCTTCCTCTTTGTCTTTCTTCTCCTCCCTCCTCCTTCTTTAGAAAATTCTGGTAGAATACTAATAGTACACGTTTCACTCTGCTCCCATGTTGCTCTGTTGTGGATTAGGTTGTGTCCTCTTTCAGGACGGGAGCACTAGCTTCAAAGTTAGAGGCTCTCTTGCCTGTAGAAGCTGGGCCGAGACCCATTATTTCACTTTTTACAAAACTACTCTGGGGTTGATCCATTTTGTTGGTTTGTTTCCAACCATGAAGTGCTGCCACTGTGAAAAATATCTGCCTGTCTTTTCTAGAGGATTCATATTCATAGAGGACTCCTAGAAGACGTTAACTACCATATCTTACAGGCTCTGGCGGACTCTCTTGCCGTCTTGGTTATAGTCATTCTTTGTTCAGCCCATGACTTGGGTTTACAGCACTGCTTTGGCTTTTCTTGGGATAAGCGTGGACTCCCTGCTTCCTCTGGCAGGCGGTAGCCTCAGCACTTTGCATGAATGAATGAACTCAGTTCTCAGCGAAATCCTGTCTTCCAGACATTTGTAAGTGGACCTGGTGGTCTCTGCCAACTACTGCACGTTTCTTCTCAAAATTTGTTGTTTAGGGAATTCTAAAATCTGACAAGAGGAAGGGTGTAAAATATTTTTGTTATTCCTTTAATTTGTCTGCATCCGATTTTGGAATATGTAAATGAGGATGAACATTATTTGTATATTAATCACTTACATGTTATGTCATTAGTGAACTCTTGGTCATCTCCTTTTCAACTTTTTTTTAATGCTTATTTGCTTTTTCTTTTTGGTTTCAGATTTTTACATAGTAGGTAAGTTGTGTATTGTTAGGTAATGTACTATCTCAACATTAATAGCTATAGGCATTATATAACTTTATTATTACCTATCACAGTTCTGTGGGTTGATGGAGTCAAGCAGGCTCCATGTATGAAGTTGTGGTCAGATGGTAGTTTGGGGTGGGTTCACTGGAATGCTGTCTCTGTCATGCACTCATATCTGGTAGTTGTTGCTAATGATTGATTGGGACCTCATTGTGAACAATCATAGAGGGTGTCTTCACATAGCTGGCCCAGTTTGTGGTATAATGGAGGGATTCATATTAATTACTTTACATTTTACTGTCACAAAATACATGACGAAAGTAAGTTAAGGACGGCAGGATTTAAAATGGCTGACAGTTTGAGAGTACAAATCATCATGTCAGGGAGACCATGACAGCAGGTGTATGAGATAACTGGTCACATTGTGTCTACAACTAGGAGAAAGAGAGAGAGAGAGAGAGAGAGAGAGAGAGAGAGAGTTGCTGGTATTCAGCTTGCTTTCTCTTTGTCATACATCCCCAAGCCCCGCCCCATGGGATGGTATTGTCCACATTTAAGCTGAGTTTTCCTTCTTCAGTTAAACCTTCCAGAAATGTCCTCAGAGACACACCTGGCTTCTAAGCCTCAGTGTTGTTGGCCATGAGGATTAACTGTCACAAGTTTCAAGAGCAAGATTCAAGAAAAGTCAGAGCAAGACAGACTTTCCTTTTTTTTTTTTTTTAATAATTTTCTTTTTCTTTTCTGTCTTCCCTTGATCCCCATTTCCATCCACCCTCCTCTTCCCCCCGACAGCCCTTCATCTCCCCTGTTACACTCCCTCCTATTTTCAAGTCTTTTCACTTGTGCGGTCCTGTGTTTACCGTTCTTCCTGTCGTCTATCTTTGATGTCATATGCCTGGTGTGATTCATGCTCCAGTATGTGATATAGATCAGTGGGTCTATCATTGAGGAAAGCATCTTCCTTTTCTTTCCCATAGTTCTCAGGAGTTTCTCAGGGAGGTGTGGAGCTTCTTGAGATATTTTCTTTTCCGGGTGAGATACTGATAGGACAGTATCTTGTCATGAAGTTCTTGTCATGTCCAGAAGACAGTGTCTGCCCCACCACTGTCCCACTTTGGCTCTTACGATTTTACTGCCCCCTCTTCTGTGATGTTCCTTGAGCCTTAGGGTGGGGGTGGATGTGACTTAGTTGTCTTGAGAAGGATCAAACAGTCCACAGTCACTTATTTTATGTAATTTGACCAGCTATGTTTTTCTGTAGTAAATACCTTCCATTACAGAAGGAAGCTTTAAGGTTGAGTTCTGAGTGCTTCTCCAATCTATGGATAACAATAGATTAGTGTAGTGTCTTCATAGTTAAACTTTCACAGACTTCTCTTTCCCTGGAACTCCCGTTTCATAGGTTCTTCTTCTAGTTTGCAGGAATGTGGTCCCTTCTAACAAAGCCATTGGTTGCCTCCTTGATATTCGTGCCACTATTACACAGATGGTCACCTCTTGCCATGGCGATTGCTATTGCAATTTGCAGATTTCACAGATTATGGGACTTTTGATTGCTTTTCTCCCCCAGTACATTCCATTGTACTCTCTGGTACTTTGCAAGCTGTCCAGCAAGGAGGAAGCTTCTAGACCAGTTCCATCTGGTGACTTTTTTTCTATGTCCTGTGATCCATATATGTTGCATCTTCAGCAATAGGGTCTTACTATCAGTTTCTAGAGGGCAACTAAGAGCAATGTTTAAAGCCTATATCGTTTGGAGGGCCTTTTAGACTTCTCTGACCAACAACTTAGCAGAAAGTATCACATGCCTGTTACTTCTAGTATTATTTAATTGTCCTTGGATTCTAGTTGGAGCCACCCAGGATATTATTTGTTTTGTCCGATCTTCTTTATTTGTGCTTCTCTGTATAGGGACTGTGTTTCTTTTTTTAACTATAAATCTTAGGCTACAATTTTTTTAAGCTGGAATTTTTTTGATATACTTATAGGATGGTTGCATTCCACATTTTCTGGGTTTTTCTATTATTACCTCAGAGTCTTAATGACTCCTCTTCTGAGTTGGTTCAGCCTGGCTTCCAGCATCTACCATTCCCAGAAGGATGTGAAATGCAACCAAGGTTCCATGTGAAACAACAGAGACCCTTCTATTCTGTGGGAAGACTATCAACCTCATATTGTGAGAAGGATGTAGGATGAGGTACATTTATCATGACAGCCATGTTAGGAAATTTCACTGAAGCACAGGGCAAAAGACTTCCTAAAAGTCTTTGTTTGGTTCAAGTCATCATTGGTATTCCCAGTGAGCAGCAGTTTTCCCTGCAATATAACTATAACAATATTTTTTCTTTTGGTTTTATGATTTTATTAATTTTTAAAGACATCATTTTCCTACCATACAGTTTTATTCATATACATGATAGATACATGATGGACAGGCAGTGCATAAATATATATCTTCTTATGCTCAGGATTTGACTTATGTGGATATATTTCCATACAGGGTGAAAGATGAGGGTCATTTGTTTTTCCTTGCATATTGTTAATCCTTGGCACTTAGACTTTCTGCTCATTTCTCAAATGTTTTTTGCTTTTGTTTATTTTTTTTTCTCTATTTCCTGACCTCTATCCTCTACAACTCCTTTTTTCCTTGGGCATTCCAGCCTTTTATTTCCATTCTTAATGTCTATTCCCCTATTTTTCTATCAAGTAAACTTGACATATTGAAGTCTAAATGTTCTCTGACCCTTTGCCCCTTTCCACAAAATATAAAGACTTTAGAATGTTACAGCCATCAGTACCTCAAATAGTCTGTGGTTATAGTCTAATGTTTTACTCTATTGTTTTTATGAAAATGCTCATTAGTTACTGCTGTTATTGTATATCTGATCCATATAGGAGATGACTCAGTCTTATAAATATCTATGATTACTTTTTCTTTCATTCAAAGATACCATTTCATTCTTCTCAATTTAATTTCTTGCTTCATAAAGAGTATGTTTTGATAGTTGTTTCGGTGCCTGTATAATCTTGTTATCTGGAAAAGAATTCTTGCCATTCGAAACTATAATTCTGTTTTCCTCCCTATCATTGCTGATCAGAAGTTATTCATAATCTGTCTGCTACTAACTTGTGGAATTTCTGTTCATTTTTAAAAATCATCCTCAGGGTGGCAAGATGACTCAAGGGCTAAAGCCTTTGCCTCTCAAGCAGTAGAACCTGAGTTCAGATCTCCAGATCCATTAAAAACATGCTGGGCAGATATGGCAGCAGCTTGTAAATCTATCCCTAGAAAACAAAGCATAGAAAATTCTAGAACAAAGCAATAAGGAGGTAGAAAAATCCAGGAATATTCTTGATGTCATCCTTGGGTCTCCACAGGCACACACACTCACGTGTCCCCTGGGACACACACACACACACACACACACACACACACACACACACACACACACAACATAAACACACCAATAATGCATTCTCTCTGTATTTGCCAGAATTTAGTTTAATTAAATTTAGTTCAAATTTAGATTTCCTGTTTATTTGCTTAGGATTCATCACTCAGCATTTCCAAAATATTCCTCATTTTCTCTTCAAATGCAACATTTTCATTTTTGGGTCCTTCCAAAGTTCCTGTTCATTTCATGCTGCCTTGTTCAGTGTACCACATCACTTGTTTTTCTGTTTTCCATCTCTCTTATTCATCCTGCACAACTTCCTCAGCACTGACTTTCAGTGTATTATTTTTTCAATTTCATCTAATGTGTTGATTACTGTAACCACTGAGTTCTAATGTTTTATTTTATAATTTCTACAGCTTCTTTCTGACTATTGTTGACAGGCACACCTTTTTCTCTGACCTTATTTTTGTTTCTAAGTAATATCTTCATTCTCACTTTTATCAAAGTCTATTCTTTCCTTTGGATCTTTGTAATGGCTCAAATTTATCATTCTCTCGTGTTTTACCTGCTTTCTTCGGTTGTCAAACATTCCTGCTTTATAGTTTGCTTCTAACTGAGCCTCCTGTACCCATTTTCAATGAGGATGTTTTCCCTTGTGGCCCCGGGGGTTGAAGAAGGTCCCTTGAGAGTAGTTTTCATTTACTCACACGGAATGTTCTAGTGTCTCACTGGGGCGGGGCTGACTTTATGTCAGATTTTCGTTCTGAGAATTTTCTTGGTACGGATTTACTGAGTCTATTCACCCGACCTGCAGGGTGTTGGATTAGGTTTCATTTCTCATGGGGATCTTACTTATTTATTTTTTCGTCATGAAGATCTGTAAGCTTCTTTGAGATCCGAACTTTCTAGATAGGGAGAATTACTGTGCAGGCATCTGGTAATTCTGACATTCTGCTTCAGGCGAGCTCCAAACCTAGCGTCCTGGCCTTGAGAGGCTCGGTGCCCACGCCATCAGACTGTCCCTCCTTCAAGCTTCTCTGCTTCCTCCCCAGGACCGCCAGGGTTTCTGTTCCAGACATCGCTTTCAATTCCTGTTCCCTTTCTGGAAACATTAGTGTTGCTTTCGTTTGTAATTGTGTTTTTTATCGTGCTTCATCTCGATTTTTATCTTTTCATTGAATTGGGGTTTCCCTAATGGCTTAGCCTGCTGATGTCCCTAGAACTAGAAGTATCTGGAAGGATTCTAAAACCACCCTGGGGGGGGGGGGGAAGCTTGGGCGTGAGACATTGCCATGTTCTTGGCAACTAACCCAGTCAACCCAAAGGTTATTGTCTGGATTCAAGTCACAAGACCACTTGAAGATGAGACTACTTGAAAGTGTCATCTTTTGGTGGTATTGAAGAGTGTCCTGATGTTCACCGTGTCCTGTGTTGTAGAATGTTCTAGAACGTTGTTTCCAAGATTGTGTTTGTGGAAAGGGAGAGGGTCCACCAATGTAAGCAGGAAAGGATCACATTGAAGGGTGTTCATTGGATGGGGACACAGGATGGGGACCGGAGGTCAGGGCAGAAAGGAGAGTAGGTCAGGACGGCTCTGTTTCGTTCACAGAATGTGACTATCCTTATAGAGACTCTTTACATTCAAATATAAAACTAGATCCACAGAGTAAATGACTTACTAATAGAATTCACTGTTGGAATTTTGAATCCCTATCAGGTTAGATAATCTAGAAAAGAACAGCAAAATAAGTGTTTCCTATTTCAACTGTCTTGATAAACTTACGTAGGGTGGGAACTGACCTTCCCTGACTTCTGACTGCCCTCCACATGCCTGGTTCATGCAGTTTGCAGACTTCCTGGTGATGAGTGTGAGACGTTGATCTCACAGTTAGCTCCATTTGATAGATGACTGAGGAGTCACGGAACATCAATGGTGCGCGTGTGTGCGCGTGTGTGCGCGTGTGTGCGCGTGTGCGCGCGTGTGTGCGCGTGTGTGTGTCCATGTCCATGCATTTTGTTATGTGTGTGTATATATGCACCTATGCATGTAGAGGGCAGGGGTTAATATTGATTGCTTTCTGCTGTCATACCTCCCCCTTCCCCCCTTACCATCTCATCTATTTTTTTTTTCACTTTTTGAGACTGGTTCTCTCACTGAACCACAACCCAGTGCAGCAAGAGTAGCTGATGAGTGAGCTCCAGAGACCCTCCCATCTCTCTGCCTCCCCAGCACCAGGGCTGCAAGCATCACCAAAACACCTGGCTTTTCTGTGGGCATCGGGATGAGAACTCGGGTCCTCATACGTGCACAGTGAGTCCTGTGCTGACCGAGCCATCTTCCTGAGGCTTTGATTTTTTTTTTCCCAACATGACTCAGCATTTTGACTAGATACATGTTGATTTTCTAGACTCTGAGTATAATTTTAGTATCTGTCTTGCATTGAGAGAAAGGTAGTAGCTGCTATCTAATTACAATTGGTTAGTCAGGCACTCGTTCCTCTGAGTTTTAGACATTAGACTTTTGGCTACTCAGTGATGACAAACTCACCAGATGACCAGGAATCTTAGACCCTCTTCCTAAGCTAAGAATCATGGGGTACTGTCTGGGGACCACCTCATAGGATTGTCCCAGTCATTAAGTGATCTCTGTCTATGTATAATAGCACTGTGTACGTGCCTATCTTACACGGAGAGCTAGAAAATGCTCTGCAAAAATAAGATATTTGAGATTCTGATACTGTATCTACAGTGTGGCTTTTATTGTTTCTAACCTCTGCTGAGGACTTGATAGGCCATGACCAATGTGGAGGGCAGACAGTTGGGGTCTGGGTTGCAGGCTTGAAGTGGCCGTGGATGTTCAGGGGTCCAGTGCTGGGAATGGAGATGGTAGTCCACTCCTCATACTTGGACCAGGACTGTGTCAGGGGCTTTCTTCAGAGAAGCTACTGTGTTTTATTTAAATATTTTATTTAATTGTGTGTGTGTGTGTGTGTGTGTGTGTGTGTGTGTGTGTGTGTGTGTATCAGAGGGCTCTGTGTGTCTCTGTGGAGGACTTCACGAATCATCCTGAATTGCTTCTACCTCCTTCTTGCTTCTCTCTGGAACCCACCAAGGCCTGAAGTGCAGCAGGCAGTGGTCATTTCTGCCTGACGTGTTTATGTGGGATCTAGAATCCAAACTCAGGACCTTCTGCTTACGAGAGAGTCTTAACCCCTGAGCCATCTCTCCAGCCCCGAAAGCTACTCTGTCTGCATTTAGTTGGCCTGTTCTTTTTAAAGGAAATAGATTCCTTTTATTTCAAAAATCTGGGCGAGAATCGTCAGTCAACAAAAAGGTGTGTTTCGAGGATGGTTATAGTTTGGTCATTTCCTACCTACCTGCCGGACAATCTCCAGACTCTGCAGTTTAGCCAATGGAAGTTTCCGGAAATCATGTTATTGTTCCCCTCCATCCAGAAGACAGAACCCAGACAAGCCCGTTGGCCCTAAATCTGCCTAGCTACTCGGGTAATAAATACTGTTGTCTTTGTTTTCTGAACCCCTCGGAGTTGTTAGACACATTTGATTTAGACCTAGTTCCCTCAGAACAAATGATGGCCACATTTCCTTTTCCTCTTGACACTATCATGTTTTTCCAAGCACCCCGGCTCCCCCTCCAGATCCCACTGCTAAATTGTCCGATGCTCTGAGAAGTGTATGTCCCATGTTAACCAAACAGACGGGGTTATGAGAAAAGACACATTCTGCCCTGAATAGTGTTTGTTGGTTCATTCATTCTCTCGGTGATCCAGACTTCCAGCAAAGCTATATCCAGTACTCAGCCTGAACTAGACAGGCAGGGGGGTTATTTGGGGGGACCAGATGTTGACATTAAGCACACAATAGCTTGCATGGTATTTTCTTAATTAGGAACTCTTTTTATGTCCTTGGGAAAAGAGAAGCTAGGACTAATATGTTGGAGCCCTTATCATGGGATTTAGTGCCTCAGGAAAAGGATCATTTATGACTTGGATAATGACTCACTGTAGAGAGCACAGGAGCCGGAGAAGAGAAGAGGAAGCTAAACAGTTGGAGTTTTGGGGAAGATGCTTGGGTACAGCTTGTACTTTCTTGTCACGGTTCGGACAGAGAATCGATTTTCAATCATGAAAGACTGACCAGATAGGAGACCTGGAACTTTCCAGGGAGGTTTTCGGGAATCCTGTTCTTGCACACATAGATCCTGGGGCTTGTGAACGGAACTTGGGGCATCTGCTCTTTTATCACCCTGTCCCCCATTTGAGTCTGGTTAAATGTGTGTGGGGGTTGCTACACTGCCTCCCTTTTACATGGGTGGGAACTTCTATTTTGTCTTTCTTAGAATGATTTGATTTTTTTTCACAACATTTTCCATTTTTATCTCTCATGATCTATCTCTTCCTCTCATGGCTGGAAACATGATGCCCGGATTGGGCATCGCTCCAGTCCCTTTCTCGTGGGTAAAGACGGGAACAAAATCCCCCAACCTGTCTGTTATCTCGGCTGCATTTTCTCATTTTTCTCTACTGACGTTCTCTAATGTGTGTGTGGGAGGGATAATCTGTTGATTGAAAATCAAGGTATTTATTGAAAGCCTTGTTTTTGTCATAGCGATTCTTCCTGGTCTTTATTGGAGGGTAAACAGTGGAGGGATCTCGTGCCTCTTTTGGCTTTCATTCCTCGTTCATTTGTGTGGTAGCCTGTAATTTTTCTTTATCTCTTTGTGTGCATGCCTAAAAGGCACTTTTTGTGTCTGAAGTTCTGCTTGTTCCTGTAGCATACATTTTCTGCTTAAAGGAGGAAATAAAAGAAAATGAAAAGTCAGACTGAATCTGGCCTTTATTTTTGGAGTGCGCACAGCAGATGGATTGTCTGTCTGATGAGAAATCAGACCACAGGGTGATGTTTACTGAAGTCGTGTACGGCAGAAGCCCCGGCCCACGTCATGAAGGAAACAGGTCTGCACTGGGTGGCTTCTCCCAGAAAGCAGTGCACGAGGCCAGCCTTCTGGAAAAGTGGGGGGTGAGGGGGACAGAACAGTGATTGTTGTCATAACCCGGGTGCTATTGTGGTGACTAAGATGGGGAACCGAGGTCCGTGTCACATGTCACCCAACGCACCCAGCAGCCCAAGTTCCTCAAAGCGCACAAGGAACACTCTTCGTATGAGAAATCAAGACCGCAGAATTGGGGACCTGGCTGGTTGCAGAAGCCAACCTGCCTCATTCTCTTGTTCTGCCAATCAAGGAGATGGGGGGGCTCAGCAGTGCATCCAGGAGATCCGAAGCTGCAGAACTCTACAGATGATGTTAAGCCTCACTCACTGGAATGGGGATCCCTGTCTGTTTTGCCTTTTTATTTTCCTTTGCACAGTGTAAGTTAAGAAACAAGAAACTCTGTTCAGATTCTCTGACATTGCAGTTAAATTCCTTTCAGCTAAATTATTTATTTGCCATCAGAATTTTATTAATGCAAACTTTCCATGTCAGCTTCCTTGAAATTGTGTTTTATTCTTTTCTTTTTAAGTCTCTGTGCATATGTGGGGGTTTAGAGGTATGTGCATGTTCAGTGTGTGTGTGTGTGTGTGTGTGTGTGTGTGTGTGTGTGCGCGCGGTCGTATACGTACCATAGCACATATGTGGAGGTCAGAGGGCATCCTCAGGCATTGTTCTTCCACTTTATTTGAGACATAATCTCTTTTTCTTGTCTGCCAACACTAGCTGGCTAGTGAACTGTGTGTGTGTGTGGAGGGGGTTCTTCTGTCTCCACCTCTAATCTCTGTGGGAGTCCTGGAATTACAGATGCAGCTACTGTACAGGGGTCTTGGGGTCCCAATTTAAGTCCCCACATTTGTAAGACAAGCACTTTACCCAACTCCCCAGACCCCTTCATGGACACTGTAAATCCTTAAATAAAACAAGTCTAATTTGCATGGGGAAAGTCCCTTAAGCCTCCACAAGCTCCTTTTATGGACTTCTGGTTGTCCCAAAGTAGAAAAAATATTTTATGTCTGCTGGAATTCTCACATCAAATTCACGAAATATAAGTGTATTAAAAAGTACATGGTATTACAATTTCTACATGAACACAACACTTCAAACTTGTTTTTTTTATCTTCCTCTGCAACTGCACAACATGGCATTGTGAGAAAGTACATTTTGAGGTGGTTTTGATAAATAATCCTTGCATGTACTGTAAGATCCTTTCTTTCCAGAGAACCTGGGCCTCGTGAATTCTCTGGGGCTTTCCTGAGGTGGGCAAGGCAACCTGGGGTTGCGGGGATCCAGGAGCCGGGAAGACATTGCCTAAGCCACTAAGAGTCTGTTTGTGCCACATGTGCATCTTCAGAAGTTGTGAAATGCCAGAACCCATGAAAATCAACTTCCCATCCGATTTCTAGGAAACGCTTTGGTCTCTGAAAAAAAACCAGAGACTTATGATCTCAGCCCCTCTCTCTTCCCCTTTTTCTTCCCTAGCAGCCCACCAGGTTTAGAAGCCACATGGCTCCCACCTCTTCAGATGCCTCGTGCAGCGTTCCCCCTCACTGTGTGGCTGTGTGATGATCTCTGAAGTCCCATCTGGAAGGGTCAGCTGTGCAGAAGAGACGTCAGCCTTGGCACTGAGGGCTGCCCAGCGTTCCTGCCTTCTGAGCGATGGGCAGAGAGCTGCCGGAGCTGTGGGGATCGGCACTTCTCTTCCCTCTGACCTCAAAGCAGCTGACCAAAGTCTATTTGTCTATGGGTCCAAGTGTGTTTGTTCATTCACTTTCTAGAGTGGCAGGAAGGCAGGAAGGAGCAGGAGGACCCCAAGGGCTGGTGGTAGGGACATATTTATGATGACTGAATCTACCAAGGCGGGGCAGTTTCTAGGTGGCATTCTCACGGGTAGTGTCGGAGCCATGGGAAATAACATGGAAATGTCAGATTCGATTTTACAGCAGGCGACTGTCTTAGTTGGTTTTATATTTTGTTCTAGGAAAATGTTTGTGTGTGTATGTGTCTGAGAAAGAGAGAAAAAGAGAGAAAGAGACGGAGAAAGATGCAGAGCAACAAAGAAAGAAAGAAGAATAACAATGATAAAGGCTAGACGAATCAGAAAGGGAGGCAGACAGAAGGTATGCATTTACCTCTTGATGTATGACTATGAATATATTTGCATATAAATGCTTCAAAATGGATGTGCAATTGCTCACTCATTGACCCAGGCTTCAAAAGCGTGTGTGAGTCTCTCTGTCTCTGTCTGTCTGTGTCTGTGTCTCTGTCTCTCTCTCAGGAAGAGGTCTGAGCAAAATGTCACTCACAAGGACTCACCTCCAGGGACCTACTTCTGTCAATTACATTATACCTCCCGTCTCTCGCCATCTATTGAAAGTATCACCATATTACAAATAATCTACTTCTAGATTCATCTACTGAGCAGGTGAGAGCTTCCTGCTTTGATGGTCTCTGAAAGTGCCGTCACAGACACACCCAGAAGTGCACTTTACTAAATGACTGGCACTTCTCAGTTTGACCAAGTTGACCGTTGGGATGGACTGCCCGCCTCACGTCACGATGACAGTGGCCAGTCAGTGATACCCGGTCAGTTCTGACTCGCCAGGAACGGTCTCACTTAGACCTCAGCGTCCCTAGCAGGCAAAGGATTGGAATTTTCTTTCATTTACTGAACAGGAGATGGAAACAGACAGAGGTTCGTCAGCTTTTCCCGTGGGCGGTCAACTAATGGAGGCGAGGCAAGATTCCAGCCCAAGCAGCCGACACCAGAGCTGAGTTGGGGGCACCTATTCATGCCGTTGGAGCCTCGGTTTCTTCTTATGTTGCTGTTTGAAGGAAGCTGACAACCTCATGGCCCTTGACCATGTTCTCTTCTATTTACATCACATCCTGGCTTGAATTTGCTCTGGTAGTAATTTTTTGAGCACTGCAGTTGGCCCTGTCAAGATATTCTCGCCATTTAAAGCCAGATTAAATCTTTAGTAACATACGGAGAGTTGTACCTAGTGGGTTGAGTCGCTGCTCACAGAAGAAAGGGAATGAACAGAAAGATTGTGCTTGCAGAAGGCATCAAAGACAGCAAGCCTGTGCGCCGTTGTAAAGGCTGTGTGTGGTGTAAGAGGTCTTGTCCTGCGGGGACCAGGCCACCGGCGGGTCCTCCACCTGTTCATATTCTTTGGTTCCCAAGGATGTCACCTTTCATGTATTTGGTGGTCCAGCCTCATCTTTCCTGCTTGTGCCAAGCTCAGGCACTGGGGAGGAAAGAGGAGAATCCCCAAGGAGTTTGGTCGCAACCAAATTGCCTTCTGAAGTCTATATGAGTTTTGCTTCTGCTGAGACTCTGTCTGTACCCACCTCCGTAAGCAATTCCTGGAGTTTGATCAGTGTCTTTACAGATCTGTAAGTGGCTGATAGAGAAGACAGCCGCGTGTGTTTTGGGAACCTCTGCATTTGAGTCAAGGTGGGGGTACTGCTTAAGACACAGGACCCCAGGTCTTTCCCCAACCTACTTGCATGAGTATGGCAAGGAACAGACCCTAGGATGCTCAATCCTAAATTACGCATCTCAGGATTTTTTGGAAATCTGTGTATGACATCTTATGATGTCCCGATACTCTGTGTGTTTCTGTGTTTGCATGAACACACCAGCACGTGGGTGTGGAAGCCAAAGATTGACGTCAACTCTGGTTCTCGTGCTTCTACAATAAGCATGTCACTGACTGAGCCTTCTTCCCGGGCCTGTTTGTTGGTTTATAGAGACAATTCTTGGCTGATGATAATTTTTAATGTGCGTCTGTCTTGATGCTACTATGACAGTCGGCATCAAGGCTGTATGTCTTAATGACTAAGTCCTCCTGCCAAGATAAAAGTGAAGCTTATCCTGCATATTGTATGAAATCACATGCAATAGAACAGAGATGAAACGAGAAGCAGAAAGACAGCCCTTCATGGATCTTGTCCACTTGCAGCTGAAAACTATGAGAGAGGACCTTTGTAATCACATTCCTCCATATGGATAAATTGTTCTTCATTCACAGAGTATTTGACTCACAGATGTTTCTTTTGAACTTTCAAAAGCATCTTGTGTACAGCTCTGCAATTTATAAACTCTTAAAGTATTTAGAGTGTTTACAAAAACCTGAATAGTTGTTATTCTTTAAAGGCCAGAAAGGTATCTTTTGATAGCGTGAAGAAAGAGGGGCCTGACTTGGTGGGAACATTGAACCAAGATTCAGAACTATCTTAAAAAGGGCAGAGTGATTAAAAACAGAGGCAAGAAATACCACCTTTGTAAATGTCTGGTATTTTAATGGGAAGAATATGTAGTTTGGAAATTAGAAGAAAACCAACAATTTCTATTAGGGAGACATTAGGCACGTTCAAAATAAGAGGTTTCTGTCGTCTCCCCAGAGCAAGTTATGGGAGGTGACAGCCACGCTGTTGTGGCTTCATAAACCTTTCCATCCCTCCCTGTGGGAGGGGGCACCCCTTAGAAGCTTTCACTCTGACATCTGGGGACCGATGTTTCCAATTGAGGATGCATGCATAGTGGTTAAGCGGAGGAGAGACCCGTAACTAGCAGCATGGCTTGCTGTGGGGTCGCCAAGCACTGCCCAGGACATGCTTAGAGAAAGAGCATTTTTCTCTGTCTGGATGCTGAAGGCAGCTGTCAGGTTCTATGTTCTTGATTCAAACTGAAAGCCCTTCTCACTGGAAAAGGGGCGCCGTCCCGGTTCAAGAGAACTGCTCCTCGATGGTGTCGCTGCGAGGTGTTTGCGTACAGAAGGGGCTGCTGCGCGCTGGGTCACTGCCCCACGCTGTGGACCCGCCATCCTTCCATCCATCCCCGAGACCAACGTGTTCTGAAGCATCGTTACTCATCAGCGGCCAGGAGCGATGGCTTAGAGAGGACCTCGGGGTCCCCTCTGTGCAAGGACACTTAATGAGAGGTCCTCATCTGTTAGATTCCGGAAGGTTCTGCTCACACAGCTTCCCAGGCCCGCAGTCAGGGCTCTGTGTACGCGCACACATCTGTACATGGCACATTCATGCATCCCACTGACTATTTTCATAGGTAATGTCATCTCATGTACTTTTGAGCAGAATATACTCTTCATATTTTGTCTCATTTTACTCTTACATCTGTTCTATGAGGAAAATGCCTTTATTCATTCATTTGCTTATTATTTAATGTATTTATTTGTTTGGAAAGGGAGAATTTTATCTGGGCATGTCAGCACTGAGGATGCTGAACTAGGGGGATCCCAAAGTTGAGGTCACCTGGGCTATGTAGCAAGGTCCTATCGCAAGAAACTGAAAGTCAGATGGCAGGCAGGCAGACACACAGACACAGACACACAGACATACAGGCACGCAGACATACAGACACACAGACACACAGACACACAGACATACAGACATACAGATACACAGACACGTATGCACACAGACAATCAGATACATAGACACAGACACACAGACATACAGATACATAGACACAGACACACACAGACATACAGATACACAGACACACAGACACGTATGCACACAGACATACAGATACACAGACACGCAGACACGTATGCACACAGACATACAGATACATAGACACAGACACACACAGACATACAGATACACAGACACACAGACACGTATGCACACAGACATACAGATACACAGACACAGACACGTATGCACACAGACATACAGATACACAAGACACATATGCACACACCAAGAGAGAGGAGCTGGGGAATTGTATGACTTAGAAGGGTTAACTTGCCTGTAAGTCAATGAATGAGAGAGTGTGCAGAGCCAGCCTGGACCTTCCTTCTCCTCCCTCCCCTCTTCTCTCCTTCTCTTCCTTTCCCTCCCCTCCTCTCCCCTCCTCCCTCCTCTTCCTTTCCCTCCCCTCCTCTCCCCTCCTCCCTCCTCTTCCTTTCCCTCCCCTCCTCTCCCCTCCTCCCTCCTCTTCCTTTCTCTTCCTTCTTCTCCCCTCCTCCCTCCTCTCCCTTCCTCTCCCCTCCTCCCTCCTCTTCCTTTCCCTCCCCTCCTCCCTCCTCTTCCTTTCCCTCCCCTCCATCCTGCAGCCTCATTTTTCTACTCCCTGCCTCCTCTCACTACTCTGCACCTCATGGAAGTCAAACTGGATCCTGGCGAGTTAGAATGAAGTAGAGAGGCAGAATTAACTTTTTGAGACCAGACTATCTTGCTCGGTCATGTTATCAAGGAGAATGTTCACCAATCTGTCTAAAAATCAGGTTTTCTTTTATTTATTATTTTATTTATTTTATTTTTGCTTCTCTCTCTCTCTCTCTCTCTCTCTCTCTCTCTCTCTCTCTCTCTCTCTCTCTCTCTCTCTCTGCCTGTGGAGGCCCAAGGGTGACTTAGGGACTCACCCTGGATTATGCTACCTCCTCTTTGCTTTGCTCTGGAGTTTCCCAGGCTCCGCCTTCTGCGCCTGGAAGCGCAGGCTGCTGCCATCTCCCCTGGGTGTTGGTACACGGGGTTCAGCATCTGCACTCAGCACCTTCTGCCTGCACGCCGGGGAGGCTTAACTCCTGAGCCCTCTCTGGAGCCCAAGGGACCCAGATCGGCTAACATTTGAAACTGGCAATTGAACGATGACTATGAAACATTTGAGGGGTGATTCATGATACAGTCAGCCTCACGACACATATATGGTGGGTTCTAAGATCCAGGGTGCCCGAGACGTAGACAGCAACCGTGTGAGTGGGTGTCAGGGGCCTCGAGGTCACACAATCAGGCACAGGGAGCCCTTGAAGTATAAGTGGAGAATGGAAACTTGGAAGGAAAGGAGAACAATATGGAGGTCTGAGGGATGGGGTGACTATTCGGGACATGAGGGGGTGCCACCTTCTCCCCACTTCTCAGTGTGGCTGGTTTGGAGGCCAAGGGGAGGCAGGGAGTGCGAGGGAAACGGGAACCGGGATTTTCTCTCTCCTGTGTGCACGGAAGCCTTTCTGTGTCTCGCTGCACTGTGGGGAAGGGAAGGTCAGGGCCCAGAATTCCTTCAGAATTGTTTGAAAAAAATCTGGCTCCTGGCTGGGAAATATTTATGTTCTTTGTAGAATATGCAGTTGTATTTCTGGGCTTCCCTTGGGGGAGGGGGTAATAGTCTACATCAATTACTTCTAATTTTTTTCCCCTGAAAAACAAAAACAAAGCCAACTAAATCTCAGCCAGCGTTCGAAGGCAAGAGTTTGTGGACTTGAGTATTATGTTCAGTTCTTAAGACTGCTGTCTCAGCAGCTTTGGTTGGTCACACTTGTCACGGCTTTTCTCTCTCCTCTGTGTAGCATGCAGATTCACTAAGGAGTCTGTGAACCTACATCCGGCCCCAGCTGACTCCCAGTCAGTCTACAGGGAGGTCAAGCCCATGCGTGATGGTATTTCTCGTAGTGCAGAAGAGAGTGACTGAGATACTCTTCTCATCACTGTGACAAAGTGCCTGACAAAAGCGACTTGAGGAGAAAAAAGGGTTTTTTTCCTCATATTTCCAGAGTGTGGTTCATCACGGTGCGGCAGCCAGCCACACTCCACCCACAGTCGGGAAGCAGAGTGATGGTTGCAGTTCTCTTTCCACCTACACTGGGATGGGTCTTCCTGCCTCAGTTCACTCGATCTAGAAACCCCTCGCAGGCACGCCCAGCAGTTTGTCTTCTAGGTGATTCCAGCTGCTGCCAAGTCGACAGTGAGTTTTAACCACAGTGACTTGGAGGAAGGGGTTTCATACCCCCGTGACCTCTGATGGTGGCGTGTAGGGAGCTAATAACACCAGGATGTGGGACAGAGCCTGGCTGGGGCAGAAGAGCCAGAAACAGACCAGACACGTGCCAGCAGCTTCTCAGGGGCTTCTTGGGGTAGGTGCATTTGAGCAGATAGGCACGTTAGCGCTCTACTTCATTTTCATCATGACAGCCAGGAAGGATCGTGTTCCAGGGGGTGGATCTTTGCCAAGTCACCTTGACAGTGTGCTAGGGAAGGAAACCAAATCAGAAGAGAACATGGACGCGAGTATTACATGGCAGTGACAAGAAGAGACCTGTCATTCATCTATTATCTCTCTCTCTATCTATCTATATATCTATATATCTATCTATCTATCTCTGTATCTATCTATCATCTATCTCTGTATCTATCTGTCTATCATCTCTGTCTTTTTTTAACTTGCTTCATTCTTTTAATATTTCATACATAACTATAGTGACTTTATAACATTTTCATACCTTAATCCCCAATCATGTCTCCCTTCTTTTTCTTCTCTTTACAACCTTTCTTCTCCCATCTCAGACTCTCTCCTGTTTTCCAGCCTTTTTCTATGTGTGGCCCACTGGGTTTTACCTCTTGTGCTTTTGATAAGATGTGCCTGAGTGCCAGCTGGAGCATGAATCACATATAATCATGTATTAGTGGACAGATCATTGCAAGAAGCAGCTTCCATTTCCTTCCCATCAGCATTAGCCCTCATCAGTCTCTCAGAGAGACTTGCAGCCTCTTGCAATCTTCCCCCTTCTATGGTGAAATGTTGGCAGGATAATTCCCATGCAGGTCTTGTGAAAATATACATAGTTTCTGTGAAATCATGGATACCACAGCCCTGTCATGTCCAGGAGATAATGTCTGGCCACTCTCTTTCCCCACTCCAGGCTCTTACAATCTTACTGTTCCCTCTTCTGCAATGTTCCCCAAACCTTGGAGTGGGGTTGGGGGTGGTTTAGGTATCCTGTTTGGGGCTGGGCAGTCCAGAACCACTTATTTTCTGTACATTGGCCAGTTGTACTTTTCTTTAATAAGCACCTTCCATTACAAGGAAGTTTCTAAGTAGAGTGTTGAATGATCCTCTAATTGATGGGCATGATGACAGTTGTTTAAAAAGCAGTTTTAGGTAATGTCTTCATATCTAAACCTTCACGGCCTGCACTTCCTCTGGGGCCAATGTCCTCCCTTTTCATAGGTTCAACTAGTTTGCAGTACCAGGAATGTGATCCCTGCTTTAAAAACAAAGTTGGCCTTAAGTCTGAGCATAAAGCTGTTGGTTTCTCCCTTGACGTTCGTGCCACTATTACACCCATGGTCACCTCTTGCTCAGAGTGATTGTTCTTGTAGCTTTCATAGATTGATGAGATTACTGACAGTTTTTTTCTCCCAATGCGTCCATGCACTTTCTGGTGCTATGTAAGCTATCAAGCAAAGAAGAAGCTTCCAGACAAGTTCCAGCTGGTATATTTTGTCTGTGTCCTTTAAAAACTGACAGTGTAAGATACTGTCTATCTGTCTATCTGTCTATCTGTCTGCCTATCTATCTATCTATCTATCATCTGTCTATCTATATGTTAATGGTTTATCATCTATCTATAATACATGTATCAACTATCTGTCTATAGTTCATACATCAATGAGTCATCTATCTTTCATATATATCTGTACTACACTTATCTATCAATCATCTAACATGTATCTGTCATCTATCCCAACAGTATCTATTGTGTGTATGTGTGTCTGTGCATGTAGCATGTATGTGTGTATGTGTGCGCGTGTGCACGTGTGTGTATATGTTTGTAGATGAATCCACACCCTTTAGTTAACTGAAGTTCAGACATGTGAATTTCAGACTTGTTTTGTACAATGTCTTTCATCACCCAAAGAGCTCTCATGAATTCCGGGCAGTAAACAGATGGCAGCTGTATCTGCTATCACTGCCACCTGCTCCAATACTGGTGCCGTAGCCAGCCCATGATGGAGCCCAGCTCTGGGGAACCAGCCTTGATCTCGATGCCCCGCTGAAGGCAGCTTTGCCAGCCAATGACACA
This sequence comes from Typhlomys cinereus, assembly GCA_023101885.1. Taxonomy (NCBI): domain Eukaryota; kingdom Metazoa; phylum Chordata; class Mammalia; order Rodentia; family Platacanthomyidae; genus Typhlomys; species Typhlomys cinereus. The sequence goes on along the minus strand of JALPQD010000446.1, from coordinate 914,925 downwards.
GCAGGAAGCTGGAGTTTTGACTCCTGTGGATCTGTGCTCAGGTTTCCAATGATGCTTTTATACTTGTGTCTTGTCATGTTGCCACGAGATGAAATGGACCTTGTGAGTCAGAACAGGGTGGGGATGAAATGATATTGATGTCTGCTAGTCAGAAGGTGGCAGTTTTTGGCTAGGGAGATAGTTGAGTGAGCCAGACAAGTGGGCCTGCAAGTGGGAAGATTGGGATTCAGATCCCCAGAACTCTTGTAAAAGTCAGACAGGTGTGGGAGCTGCCTGAAATCCCAGCACTTAGAAAGCAAAGACATGGGGCGATAAGGGGCCGCGCCTTTAATGATAAAAGTGAAGAGCAATTAAAGAAGACATTCTGTATCCATTACAGTCTTCCACATGCATGTACACATGCTCACATGTACATCCATACATGTGAACATGCATACACACACTGTATACACACACACTCACATACACACACATACACTCATACACGATCGTCCACAAAATGCACCACAAATCTATTTGTAAAAATAACTGGTTATTTTACTTGATGACCCCCTGCACAAACATAGGGGATTATGTCCTGGGAGAAGGAGTGCCCACTGGCCCACCCTGCATGTTTGCTAGCAAGATAATTCCAGATGTTAGTGACTGGATTAGTGCAACTGCTGCGTGTACCTCTTGCAGGCAGTGAGTCACTTATCATATCTATAGTGCTCTGCTTGGCTTAAAACAGAATTCCCTGTAGTGCAATAAAAATACCAAACTCCTGATATGAAGGGTGGATGAGGGTGAGGTTAATGCATGTTAATTTAGGCCCACAAGATTATTTATGGGAATCCAAGCAATGGCACAGAAAGATTTGCCAAAGGCCAGTTGGACGACTTATCATTTCCTTAACCCCAATGACCTTTGGGTTTTTTCCCAACTTCAGTTTATGCTTTTGAGTCTGTGAACGGTGTGGTTTGTGGTGGTGTCCCTGGCTGAGCTGACTCAAAGGAACAAAGGCACACATGCTGAAGGCAGTGGGAAGCTGGGGGTTTTGCTCGTCTTGGAGCAGACCTGAGAGGTCAGGTGGTTTGATAAGACTAGTGTTAGCAGGACACCTCCATCCCAGCATTTCGCCCTTATCCCTGCTCCCCTCCCCAGACGAGCTGGTGTGCTAGTGATGGGTGTCTCCTACTCTTTGAAATTTACTCCCAAGATGATCGTCTCTGTGCACGGGAGGGGCTCTCAACCCCAGCACACTTGTCACGGTGGACGGGATGAGTCTCAGTTGTCACATCGTCCTGCACAAAGCAGGATGCCGAGCAATGTCTCTCGCCTACTGCGGCCGAGTACCAGTGGCGCTTCCTTGAATGGGAGACACCACTCCTGGGTGGACTTGTTGGGCGATACCACTCCTGGGTGGGACTTGTTGGGGATACCACTCCTGGGTAGACTTGTTGGGCGATACCACTCCTGGGTGGGGCTTGTTGGTGTGAAGGATCAATTCTGCATTGAGCTTACTATTTTATTTTGGTTTTTTTTTTTGTAATGTTATCAAAATGATCAACTTTATTGATATAAAGATATAGTGTTCCTATACTAAAGGGGAACACAAAAAAGAGTTCTAGGCAACGCTTGAGTCCTTACACTTCATCAGAGAGGAGGACCCAGAGGGAAGTTTGTTTTGTTTTATTTGTTTCCTCTTCTAAATCTTGCTGTCTCCAACCAAAACTCATGTCACAATTTCTCCCTTTGACTAAGTGCTACACATTTAGTGGGGTATTTTTATCACCAACTTACAAGCTTGTTTGGACACATTTTCATCTTGGGAATTCACATGGGTTCCAGTTTCCCCAGAATATCAGACTGAAGCGAATACCACAGCGTGGATGCTCTTACAGGGTCCAGAGGACAAACTGTAGCACCCCTTTTTTTTTAATTTTAAAAGTGTTGCCATGTTGCCTGATGAGGCATTTGGAAGGAGTTGTAAAAATTAAATCGTAGAAGATGGACAGGATTCTGAGGTCTGAGTGAATGATGGATATGACTATTTGAATGATTTTTTTAAAGTATAAAAAGTAATGAGTATGTTAAAGTTTCCTTTTTTTAGTTCTAAAAATAGCAACTCCAATGCTAAAGAAATGACTCAGTAGGTGAGGCGCTTCCCCCCCTCCCCAAGTATGAGGACCAGAGTTCGGATCCTCAGAACCTTTGTAACAGTGGCACAGTTATGGCTGCTGCCTATAATCCTAGTGCTCAGGAGGAAAAGACAGAAACCCCCAGGACAAACTGCTGAGCTGGCCTAGCTGACTGCTCAGTGCTGGGTTTGACTTAGAGATCATCATAATAAAATTAGAGAGTCATAGAAGAAGATTCCTGATGTCGACTTTGGACCTCCATCTGTGTGCTCACATATGTGCACACATACACACATACACACACACACACATATGTCTGTATGCTCACATACGTGCACATACCTGTACATTCACATAAATGTACATACACATCTATACACTCACATATATGCACATGGACACACACACTTGTATGCTCACATACATGCACATGCATACACACATACACCTGTATGCTTACATACATACAATGCACATTGACACCTGTACACTCACATATATGCACATACACACACATCTGTATGCTCACATGCATATACACACATGTCTGTATGCTCACATACATGCACATACCTGTACACTCACATAAATATACATCTATACACTCACATATGTGCACATGCACATATACACCTGTATGCTCACATACATACATATGCACATACCTTTATGCTCACATACATGCACACACATCTGTACACTCACATACATGCACATTCACACACATACCTGTATGCTCACCTAGATGTACATGCACATACATTTGCATGCTCACATGCATTCACTTCTCTATTCCCACATACATGCTCACACATATACCTGTATGCTTACATAAGCAAGCATGCACCTGTATGCTCACATACATGTACATGCACATACATGCACACCTGTATGCTTACATATATGCACATACACACACATCTGTATGCTCACATGCATGCACATGCACACCTGTATGCTTACACATATGCACATACACACACATCTGTATGCTCACATGCATGCACATGAACACACATTTGCATGCTCACATGCACACATGTCTATACTCCCACATACATGTATGTGCACACACATTTGCCCACACGTGCAAACATGCACATATGCATATATCCCATATATAAAAACATATGCATAGACATGTACATATGTGCAGACATTTGCATACACATGTACATACCTGTACATCAAATCCATGTTCTGGGTAAGTTTGGATCTTTAGTTGAATTACCACCTCTTTCAGATTTCAAGTTAATCAAGTTTTTTTTAGGAAAAACATCAGCTGAAATGAATGTTGGTGGAAGAAAATTTTGCCCATGTTGTTATTGTTTTCAATAAATAGTATAAGCATAATAAATATTTTAGGGCTAGAAATGAAAGCTGAATAGAGTCTGGAATAAAGTTACGTTAAGTGATATAATGATGAAAGGCATACTTTTGTGAGTTTCCTCAGTTTTAATGGACCCAAAACTGGATCTGAATATCCAGCAAGATCTGAATATCATGTCAATATTAAATGAGTAATGAAAACAGTCGTCCGTTTGGATCATTTGAATATGCTGGCTTAATTCTCAGTCCATAGCGCTGCTCGTTTAAGCAACACAACTTCAATTGTTTACTCTTTTTTTTCCCCTTTCTAGATTCTCCAGTTGAACATTAAAAAACTTGACTTGGCTTTGGAATCCCAACTAACACTGCACAGAGGTAAGAAAATTCAGACTTGTTTTTGAGCTTTGAGTGATTTGGCTGCGTCTGATGTGCTGGTTTCTGGATAGACACTATGTGGCTGAGAGCTTTCTGCAAGCCAAGTCTACTAGAATCTTCCCTGGATGTGGCTCTGGGGGAAAGAGTTGGCTTCAAATGAGGCAAAGTGTTTATTGACATTTCACTAGGTTTATTTTAAACAAATAAACAAGAAAAAGAAAACAGACAACATTTGTATGCTGTGTCCTCTGAATTTAGGGCGGAGCCTTCTAGCTGTGATGTGATGAAATCAAGGTTCCCTCCAGGCCTCTGCCCAGCTTCTAGGGTTTTCTGGAAGCCTCTTGCTGCCACAGGGTAAGCTGTATCTCAGGGTCACTCCTGAGTTGCGCTTGGACCTCCCTAGTTTTCTATTCTCTTCATGTCACTTATCCCAATTGGAAAGATCCTCTGGATGTCCCTTCAGCATCTTGGCGATGGCCCAACTTGCAGTGGAACGAGCCCACTTGCTGTATCTGTTGTTTGGTATCTTGCATTGAATTTATAAATAGCTCTCACTGGGGAAAGACACATTTTTAAAAGATGTAGTTCATCAGTAATGCAGCGTAACAGCCATTCTGCTTTGTTACCAACTTCCTACAACCGTTCCACTTTCTGCAAATAATATGACTTTAATTTATTTAAAATAAATTTTATTTATTGGAGCTGAGAGAGAGAAAGAGAGGGAGAGAGAGATGGAGACAGGAGAGAGAGAGAGGGAGAAGGAGAGAGAAAGAGAGAAAGAGAGGAGGATATTTGCTACATGGGAAGTTGGTTCTCTCCTTATACCATATGGGTGCCACAGATTAAATAGATCACCAAGTTTGTATGCGACCCCTAATAATTCACTTTGCAGCATATAATCATGCTTACAGGACAATTGAAATGCATACATCCTCCCTCTTTTTTCTTTCCCCCATGATCCGGGAGACAATTGATGCTCCTGCTTTTCTAATTTATCCTGTCTTTTGGAGCATTCATTCTAAGAATATCCTGTTGCTATGTTAACAGTGTTTTCATAAGCATGCTTTACGCATGCCTTTTCTCATATGTATAAGTATTCAGACTGAAAAGGAGGGCTACTACTCAGTATCTAAAGTAGAAGCCTGACTTTACTATTTTCTAAATAGAGTAGAAAAATTGTTTTTTTGGGGGGGGGGCAAAGTGAATATGGTTCCATCAAAACAAAGCAAAATTCTAATTTACATAGAATCTGAAGGAACATCGCATTCAGGAACTGAAATGACAAGACATATAAGCACTCAGGGACCGGGTGACCTTGGTTACAGAAGCCCAGTGCTGGTGTCTGCCGGCTTCCCACAGGCTGGCTTTCAGAGCTTAGGAACGATTGGCTGTTTTACTTTTTTTTAAAAAAGAAGTGCAGGGAAGGGTGTTGGAGAGATGGCTCAGGGGTTAAGCGTTTCCTTTGCAAGCAGAAAGTCCTGAATTCAGGTCCCAGATCCCACGCAAAAATGCCAGGAAGAAATGGCAGTGGCCTGTACTTCTGATCCTGGGAGGCAGAGCCTGGGAAATTGCAGAGCAAAGCAAAGAGGAGGTAGAGCAATCCAGGGTGAGTCTCAAAGTCACCCTTGGGTATCTGCAGGCACACACACAGTGTCTCTGATACACACACACACACACACACACACACACACACACACACACATGCACGCACGCACGCATGAACGCACGCAATAACAAAATAAAAATAATAGTGATTGGCCAACTTTAAGAAGTGGGATGTAGAAGCAAGTTTGCAGTATTGGAGTTCAGTAGCTTGAAAGCAGTTTACAGCAGGGACTTGCTTGTGCCTCAAGGCTGTGGTCAAAGCAGCATTGTCCTTGTTTCTTGGGTGCTGTGCAGAGAACTTTAGTTTCTCACCTAAGAAAGTGAGAAAGTCATAGGAGATGGAATCATTAAATGGAATTCCGACTCCCTTTGGCTTCTCTTGAACTTTACCAGCGAGAACAACGGTGCTCCCATCTCCTCAGTGCAATGGCCGACAGGCTTTTGATCTTTGCTAGCTACTAGGTCAAATCAAACATCCTGAAATGCACAATTATGTCTTCAAAGAGTAAAACTGAGAGACTTTGAATATGATTTTTAAAAACCATGTTTTCTGATATGTAAGTTTCTGTTGTCTGCCCATTTCAACTGAGGTTTTCACAATATTCATGTCTAAGGACTCTTCAGGTAGCTGATACATTAAGCGTTAGAAATATAATCTTTGGTGTATTGTTTGTCATTTGATTTTCCTTTGAGCATTTTGGGAAGTTATATTAGAGACATACTTTGACACCACTGAACCGATATATTCTTTTATTGTGTTCCGGGTTGTATTATATTTGGAAAGAAGTTCTCATTTGGAGATGACATTTTTCTGTGTGTTCTTACAATGCTCTGTGGTTACATTTTCATTCATTTTTCTGTAATTCACACCAATATGAATATGAGAGGGCGATTCCATTGTCCCAATGCTGTTTGCGACCACCCATTATTCTTCTCCTGATTTGAATTACCATCTTGAATTAAAACTGAATTTTTAGAGTGTGTTTATTTTCTTCTGATTCTTCTTGTCTTGTTCTTTGACTAATATGTGAGCCTTTTCATTTATTTTGATACAGATGTGTTCTGTTTAGTTGGGTATTTTTTTGATTACTGTGGTAATTACATTAAAAGAATGTTCTGTGATTGTATCAGCAACTGTCTTCTTGCTCGGCACTGAACATGGGAGGGATTTCCGTTTCAGATCAACGAGTAACTTCTCTGTTTATTCTTTCACCCGGCATTTGTTATTCTTACCTGCCACTAGCCTACATCTATTGGTAGATGTGTCCAGGACCCAACATTACCCTCTCTATCACAGCCAGCAATGTTGCCTTCCCTCCACATTTACTCCCACACAGGTAACACGATGATAGAGATGCTACAATATGAAACAGTATCTGTTGAAATTTTTTCAATTTTCAACTGAACTATGGAATCCAGAATTTAAGGAGAAATCTCACACTCAGATAGAGGGACTGGCAGGACAGTAAATGGTCACATGGACTCATTTTCTAATCATTTGTACTGAATTCAGAAGCATCAACTAACTCTTCATTGCCAAGTGCAGTCAATGAGGTATGTGTAAAAGTGTGTGGGGATGGGAGTGTGTTGGTGCCTCACTGTGTTTTACCACAGTTCTGTTCTAATTTGGATTTCGATTTGTTATGCAAGTGACTCCGTTGATTTTTAGAGGAAGAAAGAGAAGGGGGGATTAGGATGTATCTTTGATTCCTCAAGTAAGGTTTCAACTCAGAAACAAATTTCTGTTTTCTGGACCTCACGGCTTGCTTTACTGATTGAGGACGGATGCCTTTGGAAGCAGGAGGCTTAAAGCAACCAGATCTCCTTGGCAGGCAATAGAAACTTTCTTCACTGTATCTCAAAACCCAACAGAAAGCACTTTTTTTGGGGGGGGGGTTATTTGTTACATAAGCAGAATGGAGATTATGGCTTAACTCCCCAGTGGTCATTGGCTTGCAGTGGACGGAGAGGAGCGATGACTGTGGAGTATTGTTACTGTCCAAAATCACACGGCGAGTCACTGGTGTGAAAAAGAAATAAGGCGTCAATGCGAATGTGAATCTTCCTAATAGCAGTCTTACAGCGCGTGAGGTCATCGCTGTGACTCACGGGGTGAACCCCGAAGACGCCAGCAAGCCGGATTGCTTATGACTCTTCAAATGACTTCCACGCCTTAGAATTAAAACACGAACTCAAAGAGGAAAATGAGGAATGCCCAGAGAGACATGCGCCTCCTGCTTGATTTCTGCCTCAAGCCAGACTCAGCCATTCGCTTCAATCACTGAAAACACAAACCATTTCCTTCCTCCCGTGAATGCTGCCGGCGTCTCCTCTGGACACATTCATTTTTTTTTTCTGCATGCATGTAACTTTTTTTTTATAACATTCTTTATTATTATTTCCGCTCATACAAACTTAGTAGGTACACCGGTTCCCTCCCTCCCTCCTCCTCCTCCCGACCCCCCTGCTCCCCCTCCCCTCACCCCTCCCTTCCCCCAATCCTTGGAGAATCCTTTAATGTGCATGCCAGACTCTCCTCTGGGCCCTCCTCTCCGATGACATACAAGGACCCAGTGGCATTTCCCTGAACCCCTTCCTGTGTTCCCCTTAAGCATAGGAACACTACTGTGGCTGTCAATCCCTTGCCTCCAAGGATCTTGGTGCCTTTAGCAAATGCTAGACTTTGTCTGGACACATTTATGAGGGGAGTCAAAGAGAACGCAAGGACCTTACACACCTGCAGACCCTCCCTGAATGGTTTCTGGTCATCCCATCCAGTTTCTTAATAACACGAATGACCATTTCTGTGATAGCTGGTCATCTTTCTGTTACTATAAGAAAAAAAATCTTGAGATGACGAATACAGAAAAAGTTTACTTTAGGTCAAAGTCTTAGATGACCACCCATTAGGCTTCTTAAAGCATCTGCCACTTCTGCTTGTCCCTGGACCATTGTGGGAACCTCTAAGATCCAAATTTACAGCATTGGCCAGCACGTGCAGCTGAGGTCTCTTAAATGTCGTGAGATTGTCAACACTTGTCTTGGGGAACTAAAATTCAATATTCATACACCAAGGGGAAAGGACAATGCAAGGCAGGCTCTTCCAGAGCTGCCTTAGAAACCTGCTTTGTCCCATTATAGGTAAGACCCCTCCCCCTAGCTAGTATAAGGTTCTGTAGATTTTGCAGCCTGGAGCTATAATGTCAAGCAAGTTGTGTCTAGCAGCTGCGGTCCAGAACAAGGTTAAAAAAAGTTGGTTAGAGTTGTTTGCTTGGGAACTTTCTAGTCTTAACCTTGGCCATTACCTAGATACAGGCATAATTCAGCAACTCTACTAAGTCAGGTTCACTTGGCCCTGGTGTTTCCAAGTTTAGTGACAGTTTTGCAAACATTCTAAGCTGGCGACAGGCTCATGTAAACCCTTGGTTCTCAGTTGCTCTGCTACTTTGGGGGTAGGCAGAGGAAGTGGGTCACTGGAAGTCAGGTCTCAAGGTTTATAGCCACACCTCTGCTTCTGATTCTCTCCCTGATGCCTGGCCTGCCTCAATGTGAGCAAGCAGGTGTCTCAGGCTCACCCCATCATGAAGCCGCCTGTGTCCTGCCTTCTCCCTTGAGATGGTCAGTATGTCTTTACACCGTGGGCTCACATTCACCTCTCCTCCCATCAGTCACTTCTTTTGAGTGTTTCAGACAGCAATGAGTAGGGTATCCAACTGAATAATCTCTACTTTAACAAATCCCCTAGTTAGTTCCAGTAAAGGCTAACTTTTTGTTGCATGCTGCTGTTTGGGGTCAAATCTGATCACACACATGGATAATGTGATAATATTAAAGACAGGAAAAAAATAAAGACAGGATAATGAGTAATTAAGATAATAATTCTTTTGTAGTTCGCCTGCATAAAAAATGTTACTGATAAATCACCATCAAACAGCTTAAGGGAACAAGGGGTTTATTTTCTTATGATAGTCTGGTTATAGTCTGTAGTCCAGCTCGACGGGAGAGCATGCACCAACACCAGGGCTGAGGGAACTGGCCACACCATCTCTACTTAACAGCTGGGAGAGGACGATCCTTACTTGCCAGACCAGCATGTCTGGCCAAGTGTACACAAGGATGCCAACTCTCTCAACCAGTTCTCTCTATTTTATTCCAGGGCATAGTCCTACCCACCGTGGGCTGGGCCTTCCCCATCAGCTAGACAATCTCCTGCAGGTTTGCTCTGGGCTTAACTCAACCATTAATTCTCTACAAATGTGCCCAGAGCTCAAACCCGCCCCTGTCAAGTTGACACCTGTGCCTCACTTGCCATGATCTGATTAACAACAGTAAGATAGTCACTTTCTGGGGATGATGTGAGTCTTAAACTTGCACACTGTAGATTTCATCATAGATCCACTTTCATGGGTCAATAAACATACAAGCATGTGTGCTGTGAAGAATTCTGTGATGGATTAAAAAAAAAACAACGGGCAGCTGAGGTTTGATTAGGGGCCACCTAAAATGACTAGTCGTCACAGAGAAACCAGAGGAGGCTACTGAATGCTCCACCTTAAGACAGAAGAGGGCAAAAGTGCAGAATGGAGGCCAAACAATGATTTCATTATACGCACGAAATGGGAAAACACAGTGAAATTCCATCCATCCCCGAGGAGTGACTCCTTTTAGAGGTTAGAAGGACATTCTGGGGTGAGCTCACATTTACCAGCACTGTGTCTGTCACTCCCGAGCCATGGCAAAGGGAGTCTGACTAAGGGGGGGCTTTAACGACCCTTCCGTGGCAGCCATAAAAAAATAAGGCAAATAATTGGCCCAGATGATTTGTCCGTCCCCTTGTGGATCGTGAACAAGGGGTGTCTCAGTAGAGAAGAGGAGCCAGCGACAGGAAGGAGAGAAGTGTTGAGATGAATTTCAGTCTGGTTTTAGGGACGCGCTGTGCAGCGTGCTAGGTGATGTCATAGAATGTTTGGGAGAAGGGGATGTTGGAAGGAAATGGCTCAGGATGAATCACGTGGGAATGGTGCATTCTGCAGACTTCCCATTCATCTGGGCCGACTTGGGCGATACCCATGAGACCCTGGTACGGAAACTGGGATTTGCTGAGCTCAAGTGACACTTGGCTGGTTACTGTCTGGGCTCATCCGATAATGCTAGCATGTCAGTCACACTCATGACCTTCCTCCTATGCATGAAAAGCCTCCCCTTTCAGCAGATGCTAGGAATATCAGGTTAGGCCATGCCCTCTGATGGCCCCTTGGGAGAAAGCGTGAGGTGTCCAGCGGGGCAGGAAGCCATCTTAGTCCTCTCTGCGCCTGATTATTCAAGGGTCTTTTTTTTTCTTTCCAAATCTTTTTTTTTTTAATTTATATATACAAACAGAATGAGTCTATGTTCTTGCCCCCTTTCTCTTTCCTTTCCCACCCCTTCCTCTCCCACTCTCCCTTCCATTCACCAATCCAGCCATATACTTCTTATTCTCTTGCCCCTCTGCACACAGGCCTCTTTTGGGGGTGCCTGTATTAGCACGAATCTGGCCCCTGTGACGGAATAAGTGGCCCTCCAGTGGACAGACCTATGGGGAACCCCCCCTTCTTTTGTCTGTTGTCCACCCCAAGGATTCTCTTGGTGTAGTTTCTTCTGAGATTCTTGCTTATCCTGGGGGGGTCGTCGCCTTTGTACAGATCTGTCTTTAGCAAGGCTGCGATGAATGCAATAGAGAAAGAACAGACTTTGAAATGCACACACGGTTGTAATGATTAAAGTTAAATCACAGCCAAGAAACAGACGGAATTTCCTGTGAATATGAACATGTTTTATAGCTGGGAACTCCCGGCTGTGTTGATTCACACCACACTGCCGTAAGAGCCAACAAACCATGGTTGGATACCCCAGTGATTGCTAATTACCCACGGAAACCGACTTTTCAACAAGAAGGGTGCTTTTAATTGCCTCTCAGTAACACGGGCATCGTTTTCTTCTCCCACCTAGGTCTCGTCAGCACTTATCCAGTGTGCTGCCTGAGCTGTAATAGATTCATAATAGGCATGGTTATATATTAATAATAATAAAGATAGATTATGTTTGCAAGTGCTTTTCTTCTACACTTGATCTCCACATGACTCTGCAGGGTGTACGAAGTGATGTGATACTTGTGTACAGTGGTCACGGGGCTCTCCGGAGTCACAGGAGCAAATCACAGAAATCTGGGTTTGTCTAGTTGACAACACCCCGTCCTGTGTGTAGCAGACCACACTGTGTGTGGCAAGGGAATGTGGATGTATGTGGATCCTGTCCTTTCTAGGGTGTCCCCTGAACCCCCGTGGACAGTTTACTCATTCTTAAATGAGTCAAGCACATAGCCCTTAGGGGCTACAAAGATGTAGTGAAACAAGTGTGTTGAGACACATTTGAACGGCTCTCTCCCTTAAGGTCTCCCTGGCCTGAAGTTATTTACTCTGTTTTGATAATCTCCCATCCTCAAGGCTAAGCTATGGCTCTTTTTGGGTACCAGACTCTCAACTCTAGGTAAATTCCCATTTCTTTAAAAAAAACATAAATTAGGAATTTGGCCAGTTCATCGCTGAGAATCCTTGTGTGGCTATAAGTGTCTTCAAGAGCTATAACTTTATTCAAACTTCAGTGCTTATTGGAATAGAATGCATTTTTTCCTATGGAAAATTCTATTGTTTTGAGAGATTTTCAAAGATTTCTTTGGCTTAAGAGAAAGCAAGAATTATACAAAACATTGTTAAAGATAGTAGTGTTGGACATCCCAAATGCCTTTGTTGAGATTATAGATTTTTTTCCCTTTAGAAAATGAGGGACACACAAAAAGGGAAGAGAGGTAAACACCCTTAATCGCTTTAGAGGAGCCTCACCTGTCTCGTTCAAGCAAAAAGGTGAGTTTAAAAGAATTTTTTTATTATTTATTCAATTGTGCTTGTGCATGTGTATGTGTGTGTGTGTGTGTGTGTGTGCGCGCGAGCGCGCACGCATGTGTGTGTGTAGAACCATGGGCGAATTCGGGAACCACCATGGACGCCTCCACTTCCTCCTTGTTTACTGTGTCCTGGGATTCACAGGCTCCGCCCTACCAGGACCAGAAACGCAGGCCGCCCCGCTTCCGCCCGGTGTCTATACGTGGGGTCTAGGATCCGAACTCAGGACCTTCTGCCTGCAAGGCAGAGGTTTAACTCCTGAGCCACCTCTCCAGCTCCAAGGTGAATATTTTTTACTGTGTCGATGTTAGAGATAGGCGACTGGAACTGAACGAAGACGATCTGTCTCATCTTGAGGAAGACTAGAGTCTGCTCTGAATTTACTAAAAGGCTAAGAAAATCAGTACTAGTTGCTGACCATTATTAAATATATTTAAATATGTTTTGGCTTCTAATGAGTTCATGACTCTGAGCTACTTTTATTTTGAGCTAAGACAGTGATTTTTAATTTCTAGAGTAAATCACTCTTAAATTCTATAAAAAGATGCAATAAAAGGGTATAATACACTGTAGAATAACTTCCAATTGAAAATGTCAATGTTTTATACAGAATTTTGAAACTTACCATTGTGAGGGAAATGGAACTGCAGTTTCTTTCTTCAAACATCAATATGAGGATTGGGACGAGAATAATAAGTCTTACATTTTGGTAGGAAAATTCTAGACAAATGTAAACTTTTATTTCAGATTTTTCCCATCATTGCTTATATTTTTGTTAATCCATGTTTGCTTGTGTGTGCTATGTGAGTTTATGTGTATGTGCTGTGAGTACGTGTGAATGTGAACACGTGGGTTGAGGTCAGAGGACAACTTTCAGGATTATGGATGCTTGCATCACTGTATTATGTTTTCCTTGGGTTCTGGGGATCCGAACTGGGGATCAAGTTTGTGTAGCAGTTGCTTTACTCGCTGAGCCATCTCTACTATCCAGTTTACTGTAATTTTTTTTTTTTTGGTGAAATCTGCAATTTTGATGGGGTGTTCATTGGAAAGTTAAGCATTTCCTAAGCAAATATGCCAGAGATAGTTGTGTGACTCCTAGAGACATCTTTTATTTGCCTACATTTGGAAATGAAAGTTTCTGTGCCACAGAATTCTTGAATCATATCTCTTCCTTTATACACGTGAGGGGCGTGTTTCACCATATGATGACTCGTGATGATATGGGGACACTCGGTATACATACCATAAGTTTATTTTATTTTAATATTATGAATGTGAACCACGTTGTTTTTCTTTTTTTTTCTCCCACATTTTACTTTTTTCTTAATCATGCAAGTTCAATAGGTACCCCGTTCTGTCCCTCCCCCTCCCCACATCCCCCATTGCACTCCCTCCCCTTCTCCCTTCCTTTCATCCCCTTCCTCTTTCCCATCCCCTGGAGCATCCCTTTATGTGACCACCAAACCTCCCTCTAAGTCCTCCACCCTAGTGAGGGTTCAGGACTCAGTGGCATAGCCCGGAGCCCCTTCTCGGGCTTCCTGTTACCATGGGAACACTATTATGACTGTTTAATCTCTTGCCTCTAAGGATCCTACTGCCTGGAGCCTTCTCCCCTGTGATCCATGCTAAACTTCGGAGGACTGTTGACATGTCAGCCATTGTGCAGGTCAGGCAAAGTACAATCCTGGCTGCTGCAGCCCTAACTTGCATATTGTTGGTCCTCCCCATCTTTAGGCTCTTATACTCTTTTTTTTTATTATTATTATTTATTCAATTGTGCACGTGTATGTGTGTGTGTGCGTGCCTGTATGTGTGTATGTGTATGTAGAACCACGGACGAATTCGGGAACCGCCATGGACCGCCTCCTTGTTTACTCTGCCCCGGGATTCACAGACTCTGCCCTACCAGGACTGAAAACGCAGGCCGCCCCTGCTTCCGCCCAGCGTCTATACGTGAGGTCTAAGATCCAAACTCAGGACCTTCCGCCTGCAAGGCAGAGGCTTAACCCCTGAGCCACCTCTCAAGCCCAGGCTCTTATACTCTTGCTGCCCCTTCTTCCGCAAGGTTCCCTGAGCTTTAGGTTGGAGAGAGATTTGGCTGGTCCGTGAACCAAGTTATTTTTCTAACAATGTACCATTGACTCTCCCTGGACTACTGTGACGATTAGTTCCCGCTGTCAACTTGATACGCACGATCACCTGTGAGCCGGGCCTCTGTGCAAGCAGTGGGGGGTTATCTTGAACAGGTTAATTGAAAAGGGGAGACCTGTGGTATGGATGGATGTTCCCTGGGATGGGTTCCTAGACTGGATAAAGAGGAGAAAAGAAGCCGATCCAATAGCATTTGTTTCTCTCTGCTTCCTGGCCGCAGATGCAATCTGACCAACTGCCTCAGTCTCCTGTTACCTTGAATTCCTTGTCATGACAGACTGGACCCTTGCCCATGAGCCAAAGTAACCCCTTGACAGTGTTATGCCCGGGCACATCGACCGGGTGGCTCGGGCCGTTTGTTCCGCAAGTGGATGTCCTCTGGGAGATTAGACAGAGGACATCAGTCTGAAGCATTGATTGAGAGGAGCTTCATGACGCCCGAACATGGTGGGTGGGGCACTTTCCCGGGAGCCCGAGCACCTCCATGCACTGCTTGGGAGACACTGCACCCTAGACACTCACCTGTGGGCCAGGTACTGGAGAAGTTTTTCTCTATAGCTCCAGAATGGAGCATTGGTATTGAAAATAGTTTTTAACCCAGCCAAGTCTGCTTTCAGCTTGGCAGCACAAGGTCTACGGGGTGAAAGTGCCAGTCCCGAGCATGTGCTTGGCACATTGTCATGGGCAGGATGATGCCGCCTTCACCATGTCCAGATGCCGCTCTCCAGAATCTGAGAGCGAATAACCAACATGACAATAGAGCTTGAAGGCTGCGCAGGGAAGTAAGGTTAAAATCAGCTCCGCTGAGGCTGCAGAGACGGCTCAGGGGCTAAGGCTCACTCTCACAAGCAGAAGGTCCCGAGTTCAAATCCCAGGTCCCATGTAGAAATGCCAGACAGAAATGGCTGCAGCCCTGGTGGGCAGTCTGGAATCCTAGGATGAAGCAAAAAGAAGATAGAAGCAATCGAGGATGATTTCTGAAATCACCCTTGTGCACACACACACACACACACACACACACACACACTAAATGAAGTTTTAAAAAATGAGCTTTGCTTAAAATAGAGATTGTCTGGGCGGGTCCAAAGTCATCACAAGTTTTGCTGAAAGTGAAAGGAAGACACGAGAATGAAGTAAAGCTCACTGGATCCATCACGTCAGCCACTAGCCAGTGAATATGGGAAGCTTCTGGAAGAGACCAGAAAATCAGTTCTTTGTATTGTCTTCAAGCAAGAACAACGGTCCCTACATTTTTACACAGAAGACCCCATTCCAGACTTCTGACTTGAAGAACTGCAAGTTCTTAAACTGCTGGTTTAAGCCACAAGCTCTACAGTATTTGAGACTGTAGTGGTAGGAATCCATTGCACGTGTGTTCTCACTTTTGGTGGCCCTTTGTGAGGTAAAGGCTCCTGAGTCGTCTCTTTAGCCCTGTCTGAGGTATTGTTAAAGGAGGCTTAGTGTGAATTTCTAAATCCACAGTGTCTTTCTCAGCTCTAGGTAGGATTGCAGTTAAGTGTCGAACTTGTGGCTATGAAAACAGATGGTGGTTGCTAGGGACTGGGTTGTGTGCTCTGGAAAGATGGGGAAGCCCTTAACCCCCAGGACCCGAGAATGTGACTTTATTTGGAAATTAAGCAAGACAAGATGAAGTCATGGGGTGGGTCCCAGTCCACTGGTGTCTGCATGGAAAAGGGAAACTTGGATACAGAGAAAGACAGACACAAAGGAAAATACCGAGAAGACACAGAGAGAATGCCTTACCAGCCAAACACTGCCTTAGGCTGTGAGAAGCCTGAAGTGGGTGGGGCTGGGGGCGGGACAGTTTCCCCCTTCTGATTCTTAGGAGGAACCAGTCCCACCAAAACCATGATCTGAAATTTCTAGGATCAAGAGTTCTAGGTCAAGACGGTCCTGTTGTTTTAAGTGACCTACTTTGGCAGTATTTGGTAGGAAAATTCCAGCAGTGACGAGAGCTGCTTAATTCTCACATTAGCCATTTGGGTTGAGAATGTCAACATCAATGGTGATTGTAAGTGTCCAGACCAAGTAATAAAGCTATTGTCTGAATAGTCAAATGAAGGGAGAACACTTTAGTTATGCTCTACTACAGAGCTGGTTTCTAACTAAATGCCAAGCTGCAGATCAGTTCTTGGAGAGGTGAGTAACCATTAGCACGTGCTGGCTATGGTTGATCAGGATTGGTTAATAAAGATGGCTGCTGTTCCTTCCATCTCTTCTGATATTGTAATCTCCACTCCAGTTTTGCCAATGTCTACCATGAAGTTGGAGAGAGCCTCTGGGGCTAGAGACATAATCGTGGCCTTATATTTAAAAGTTTCCTTTTGACATTTCTTTTGCAGCTTACTGAAGAATTTTACCTGTATCTCTTTAGCCACAGAGTGACATGCTTTATTCAATTTTGCTCTGCCAAGACAGGTTTCTCTTTCCTTTTTTAGCGTTTTGTATTTTTATTTGAAGTGAAAATCAGAAAGAAGACTTGGTCATGGTTCATGGTGGAGGTCAGAGGACAACTTTCAGAAGTCGGTTCTCTCTTTCTACCATGTGGGCTTCCGGGGATGGAACTCACATTGCCCGAGTTTGCAAGTTGGATCCATTAGCCAGGGAGGTATCTGGCTGGCCCCTGGGTTTTGTCTTCAACATAATTGTGTGGAAACTTGCATTTGGTTTTGATAAGATAGGTTCCAACCATCTCTGCTTCATGATGAGTCTCCAAGACTAAAATTGTCAGTTGCCAGGTGTCCGAGTGAACACAAGAGACATTCACTTGGTTTCTTTGATAAACTGTCAAAGCCCTGGCCATCTCCAAGGAGACAGTGAAATTGAAGGAAAGAAAGAAAGAAGGTAGGTCAAAGGGGGGAGAGAGATAAGAGAGGAGAGGAGCATGGAGAAAGAGAGAAAAGAACTTTTGAAAGGGCTTAAAGGAGGCAGGCATGGGGGCCCATGCCCATGATCCCAGCCTTTGGTAGCCTGGGGCAGGGGAATTGCTGCGAGTTCAAGGCCACCATGGGTTACCTAGTGAGGCCCCATCTCAACAAATGAAGCGGGGAGAGCAGAAAAGGAGAGAAAAAAAAAAAAAAAACCCTAGCAACTGTGAAATCCTAGAAGGTTCTTGGCAGATGTTCCGTGCATCTACCCCAGGTGTGATGTATATCGGAGAACATACAGCCCATTCTCTCTGCTATGAGACTACCATTCTACACCAATGTGGATATTTTCAGATTTCCAAGTATGAGAAGACCTGACAGCGATACCGCACTAAACACGTCTCTTATTGATTCTTTCTAACCTTGCAAAAGGAGCTGCGTGCATTAAGTACCTTTTTACTCCCGCCCGGCTGATGAGTCCACAGATGTTAACTGCAGGCTGGCTCTCTTCCGAGGTCAGCAGACAGGGCAAGTGGGAGGTGACCACTGAGAGAGTTTCCTCAGGCCAAGGGACTATTTATCCTTGTGGCCCTCAAATATAGCTTGAGGACAGATGTCTGGACAAACCTGAGTCACAGGGACATGAAATAAAGAAGGCCCTGCTACCCCTATGTCCCCCACAGAGATGCGTGAGTCTGCTGGAATACGAGCACGAGAGTCAGGGCGTGTATGGCTGAAGTTGCTCTCTGTTCTCAGTGTCTGTTTTTGTAAGAAATGGAATAAGTAAATAGAATCATACTTATTCCACCCACTCATCCTTGACATCTTTGGCTACTACAAGACCGTCATGAGGAACAGGGGACAGACAAGGATAGAGACCCTCATGTCTGTGAGTGGTATTGGCACTGGAGCCTCAGATCCTGTGGCCCGCCAGCTCTGCCTGCGTGGGAAGAAGGGGTGTCACAAGCTGATGCTGCCCAAGAAGCAGCCCTTGGTGGCAGTCACACATGCCATGTGTCGTGGGTAATGGCTACAAGGCTCTATGAATGACTTGACAGCATCTCAGGTAAAAACGAAGAGTGCAAACGTGTAGACCGTGGAACAGCATTTATTTCCTCACTGAAAGACTTCTGGTCCCACTGTGTGTTACTGGTATTGTGCTGCTGTGGTAATTTGCATTCCATCTGTTTGCGCGGATGGCTTCCGGGAGCACAGGAAATGAAGGAGTGGTGGCAGAGTCCCGCAGTCACCTCGGGACAGAAGGAACCACTGATTGTAGCCACTTGAAAGGTGCGAATCCCTCCTCATCACAATGGCGTCTCTTGCTTCTGCAAACCCTCTGGCCGTCATTTGGGTTGGCTCTGGAAGTAACTCTGGTGAGTTTCAGGAAATGCCACCAGGTTTTACAGTATGAGGTAGGAGGACACGTGTTTGTCTTGTTTCCATCTTTCAGCAGCACCTGATGGGTGGAAGAATGAATGAACGAAGGAATGAATGAATGTCAAGGTGGTCTTGCTTATCAATTTCTCTTCTTCCTATGTTTAGTCAAAGAGGAATCTATAGCCCTTGCTACGCTTATGTGGAGAGTAGAATTCAGAAGCATTAGGCTCATGAAATGGACTCGGTAGTGCTGGGAGAGGCGTTCAGGCCAGTCAGAAGGAAATGGGACGAGACCTGGCAGAGGACAAGAAGGAGGGAATTGGGAGGTGACTCAGAGAAAGATGCAGATGTGGGCGCTGGAGAAGGTGATAGTGTGGGTGCCGGGCAGAGGGGAGCTCCTGTGTGTCCAGATATGTTTGTGTGTGTGTGTGCCTACGCACACATATGTCCATAAGTGAAGAGAATGTGTGCTTCTTGCATATAGTGTGTATGGGAATCCTTGTCTCTCATCTACATGGAGGATGAATGGGTTACATGGGGTGTGTCTGGGTGCTGTAACTTGTGGCACATATTGTGCATGCGTGCTTGTGTGTGTGTGCATCCACATATATACATGTTCCTGAGTGTGGTTTTTGTGTGCATATGCTAGCATATGCCTATGAGTAGTACAGATATCTAATGCATTCCTGAAATATCCATGTGCAGGAGGAATGCGTGTGCATGTGCGTGTGTGTGAGTGTTGTGTGTGTGTGTATGTACATCCACATACAGGAGGCACGTGTGCATGCGTGTGCATGTATGCATGCATGGGCATGTGCGGGTGTGCGCGTGTGCATGTGTGTATGTGTGTGTGTACGTATATCCATGTATAGGAGGCGAGCATGCATGCGTGTGCGTGTGTGCGTGCGTGGGTGTGTGTGTGTGTGCACGCATGCGAGCGTGTGCTACTTGCATGTATGATGTGAGTGTGCACTTGGAAGATGGAGCTCTAGCTTGCCCAAGGTAGGGAGACCTGCCAACTTTGGGTGGCGTGGTTTGAATGTGAGTTGTCCCTCGCAAGTTCATGTATTTGAATCTTAGCTGGTATTAATGTTTGGGAAGCTCGCGACATCTTTAGGAGGTGGAGCTTGGTGGGAGGAAGGCATGTCACAGGGGTAGGCCTTGAGGTCTCGGTAGGCTAGCCCTACTTGAAGACTGCGATAGTTAATCCTGGGTGTCAACTTGAGCACACTTGGCCTTAACTAAGATCAGCTGAGACCACCTGAAGAGATTATCTGGATCAACACATTCACAATACAAAGACCAGGACTAGATCTGATTGGAACCTCCCAGTAGAGAACCAGATAAAAGGAACCACAGAACAGAAGTCTGGGAACAAGAGAGACTCTCCAAGGATGTCTGCAGTGACGTAGCCTGCTCCAGCTTCAGCCACCAACCAGGTGACCTCTGTCCTGAAAGACTGTTTCTCCCCTTCCTTAAAGTTGCTTGGCTTTGAATGCTGTCTCACAGCGGTAGTTAAGAGTAACCGGTACAGTGACTGATGCCATCTCCAGCTTCTGCTGCCTGTCCTGCTTTCCACCATCACATAAAAACACAATGAAATGAATTCTTTCTATACTCCAGGGTCTTAGAGTTGGTGACATGTCCCATTTGATATTAAATTTCATCCGCAAACATACGTATCTAATTCAAGTGATAGGGAATGAAAGAAAGAGGCATGACACTTTCTGTCAGTGGTTTTGGATTTGCTAAACCTGTGGGAGCCAATGTTTCCAGAGTCTTGGGTCTAATCTCTAATACTTGGGTCTAATCTCTAACATCTGGCATTTCTATCAATCGATTTAGACTCCTACACTTGTGCGTGGTGCTTGGTACCTTGGTCTTGATGGAGATTCGCCTTCGTGCCATACAGAGGAAGTGTCCATTGCAGAGAGCATCTTCCAGGGCCCCAGGTCTCCCCTCCAGCCGCTAGAGCAGAGTGAGAAAGCTCCTGCTCCTTGGCCAGCTAAGAAACAGCCACTGACCAATGAGGCGAGCATGTTGTCCCTACTGTAGATTCAGGAAAAACAGACTTTGAACTGAAAAGCATGACAAATGAACCAAACCAAGGAATCCATTTCTGGGCCAGCGA